>CATKOX010000013.1:0-108689 GCA_949768715.1 Dascillus cervinus
GGCAGGAAAAGTTATCCTAGTAACTGAGCTTTCACCTAGGCGAACCGACTCTTAAATGAATTTCCTGCTCTAGTTAAAAGAAATCCTTCCAGACATTTCGTATTGTAATTGGATTTTTGACAATACTTGTTTTTCATAACCCACTTTCATGTCTCTAACAGAAAACTGTTTTCTCCTATTAGTTCTAGTATTGTTTTTTCAAAATTTATCTTTGTACGCTAAAAGTGAATAAAAAAGCCAACCCAAGGAAAACCTTTTTTTTGCTTTCTTGCTTAGAGCGTCGTATAAACATGAAAACTTATGTAGTTTTTTGCGAGGAACATTATGGTGCAATTAAAAATCGATTTGCTCTAAGATTGCCAGAGATAGAGAATTAAGCGTCAACAATGAAGACCTAAAAGTGGACGAAATGGCCGTAGCTTCTTTAATACTGAAGCAATTCAACTGATTCTTGTTCCATCGTTTCCGGCAGGAAAAGTTATCCTAGTAACTGAGCTTTCACCTAGGCGAACCGACTCTTAAATGAATTTCCTGCTCTAGTTAAAAGAAATCCTTCCAGACATTTCGTATTGTAATTGGATTTTTGACAATACTTGTTTTTCATAACCCACTTTCATGTCTCTAACAGAAAACTGTTTTCTCCTATTAGTTCTAGTATTGTTTTTTCAAAATTTATCTTTGTACGCTAAAAGTGAATAAAAAAGCCAACCCAAGGAAAACCTTTTTTTTGCTTTCTTGCTTAGAGCGTCGTATAAACATGAAAACTTATGTAGTTTTTTGCGAGGAACATTATGGTGCAATTAAAAATCGATTTGCTCTAAGATTGCCAGAGATAGAGAATTAAGCGTCAACAATGAAGACCTAAAAGTGGACGAAATGGCCGTAGCTTCTTTAATACTGAAGCAATTCAACTGATTCTTGTTCCATCGTTTCCGGCAGGAAAAGTTATCCTAGTAACTGAGCTTTCACCTAGGCGAACCGACTCTTAAATGAATTTCCTGCTCTAGTTAAAAGAAATCCTTCCAGACATTTCGTATTGTAATTGGATTTTTGACAATACTTGTTTTTCATAACCCACTTTCATGTCTCTAACAGAAAACTGTTTTCTCCTATTAGTTCTAGTATTGTTTTTTCAAAATTTATCTTTGTACGCTAAAAGTGAATAAAAAAGCCAACCCAAGGAAAACCTTTTTTTTGCTTTCTTGCTTAGAGCGTCGTATAAACATGAAAACTTATGTAGTTTTTTGCGAGGAACATTATGGTGCAATTAAAAATCGATTTGCTCTAAGATTGCCAGAGATAGAGAATTAAGCGTCAACAATGAAGACCTAAAAGTGGACGAAATGGCCGTAGCTTCTTTAATACTGAAGCAATTCAACTGATTCTTGTTCCATCGTTTCCGGCAGGAAAAGTTATCCTAGTAACTGAGCTTTCACCTAGGCGAACCGACTCTTAAATGAATTTCCTGCTCTAGTTAAAAGAAATCCTTCCAGACATTTCGTATTGTAATTGGATTTTTGACAATACTTGTTTTTCATAACCCACTTTCATGTCTCTAACAGAAAACTGTTTTCTCCTATTAGTTCTAGTATTGTTTTTTCAAAATTTATCTTTGTACGCTAAAAGTGAATAAAAAAGCCAACCCAAGGAAAACCTTTTTTTTGCTTTCTTGCTTAGAGCGTCGTATAAACATGAAAACTTATGTAGTTTTTTGCGAGGAACATTATGGTGCAATTAAAAATCGATTTGCTCTAAGATTGCCAGAGATAGAGAATTAAGCGTCAACAATGAAGACCTAAAAGTGGACGAAATGGCCGTAGCTTCTTTAATACTGAAGCAATTCAACTGATTCTTGTTCCATCGTTTCCGGCAGGAAAAGTTATCCTAGTAACTGAGCTTTCACCTAGGCGAACCGACTCTTAAATGAATTTCCTGCTCTAGTTAAAAGAAATCCTTCCAGACATTTCGTATTGTAATTGGATTTTTGACAATACTTGTTTTTCATAACCCACTTTCATGTCTCTAACAGAAAACTGTTTTCTCCTATTAGTTCTAGTATTGTTTTTTCAAAATTTATCTTTGTACGCTAAAAGTGAATAAAAAAGCCAACCCAAGGAAAACCTTTTTTTTGCTTTCTTGCTTAGAGCGTCGTATAAACATGAAAACTTATGTAGTTTTTTGCGAGGAACATTATGGTGCAATTAAAAATCGATTTGCTCTAAGATTGCCAGAGATAGAGAATTAAGCGTCAACAATGAAGACCTAAAAGTGGACGAAATGGCCGTAGCTTCTTTAATACTGAAGCAATTCAACTGATTCTTGTTCCATCGTTTCCGGCAGGAAAAGTTATCCTAGTAACTGAGCTTTCACCTAGGCGAACCGACTCTTAAATGAATTTCCTGCTCTAGTTAAAAGAAATCCTTCCAGACATTTCGTATTGTAATTGGATTTTTGACAATACTTG
Source organism: Dascillus cervinus (assembly GCA_949768715.1). Taxonomy (NCBI): domain Eukaryota; kingdom Metazoa; phylum Arthropoda; class Insecta; order Coleoptera; family Dascillidae; genus Dascillus; species Dascillus cervinus. The sequence continues at coordinate 2,465 of CATKOX010000013.1, forward strand.
TTTTTCATAACCCACTTTCATGTCTCTAACAGAAAACTGTTTTCTCCTATTAGTTCTAGTATTGTTTTTTCAAAATTTATCTTTGTACGCTAAAAGTGAATAAAAAAGCCAACCCAAGGAAAACCTTTTTTTTGCTTTCTTGCTTAGAGCGTCGTATAAACATGAAAACTTATGTAGTTTTTTGCGAGGAACATTATGGTGCAATTAAAAATCGATTTGCTCTAAGATTGCCAGAGATAGAGAATTAAGCGTCAACAATGAAGACCTAAAAGTGGACGAAATGGCCGTAGCTTCTTTAATACTGAAGCAATTCAACTGATTCTTGTTCCATCGTTTCCGGCAGGAAAAGTTATCCTAGTAACTGAGCTTTCACCTAGGCGAACCGACTCTTAAATGAATTTCCTGCTCTAGTTAAAAGAAATCCTTCCAGACATTTCGTATTGTAATTGGATTTTTGACAATACTTGTTTTTCATAACCCACTTTCATGTCTCTAACAGAAAACTGTTTTCTCCTATTAGTTCTAGTATTGTTTTTTCAAAATTTATCTTTGTACGCTAAAAGTGAATAAAAAAGCCAACCCAAGGAAAACCTTTTTTTTGCTTTCTTGCTTAGAGCGTCGTATAAACATGAAAACTTATGTAGTTTTTTGCGAGGAACATTATGGTGCAATTAAAAATCGATTTGCTCTAAGATTGCCAGAGATAGAGAATTAAGCGTCAACAATGAAGACCTAAAAGTGGACGAAATGGCCGTAGCTTCTTTAATACTGAAGCAATTCAACTGATTCTTGTTCCATCGTTTCCGGCAGGAAAAGTTATCCTAGTAACTGAGCTTTCACCTAGGCGAACCGACTCTTAAATGAATTTCCTGCTCTAGTTAAAAGAAATCCTTCCAGACATTTCGTATTGTAATTGGATTTTTGACAATACTTGTTTTTCATAACCCACTTTCATGTCTCTAACAGAAAACTGTTTTCTCCTATTAGTTCTAGTATTGTTTTTTCAAAATTTATCTTTGTACGCTAAAAGTGAATAAAAAAGCCAACCCAAGGAAAACCTTTTTTTTGCTTTCTTGCTTAGAGCGTCGTATAAACATGAAAACTTATGTAGTTTTTTGCGAGGAACATTATGGTGCAATTAAAAATCGATTTGCTCTAAGATTGCCAGAGATAGAGAATTAAGCGTCAACAATGAAGACCTAAAAGTGGACGAAATGGCCGTAGCTTCTTTAATACTGAAGCAATTCAACTGATTCTTGTTCCATCGTTTCCGGCAGGAAAAGTTATCCTAGTAACTGAGCTTTCACCTAGGCGAACCGACTCTTAAATGAATTTCCTGCTCTAGTTAAAAGAAATCCTTCCAGACATTTCGTATTGTAATTGGATTTTTGACAATACTTGTTTTTCATAACCCACTTTCATGTCTCTAACAGAAAACTGTTTTCTCCTATTAGTTCTAGTATTGTTTTTTCAAAATTTATCTTTGTACGCTAAAAGTGAATAAAAAAGCCAACCCAAGGAAAACCTTTTTTTTGCTTTCTTGCTTAGAGCGTCGTATAAACATGAAAACTTATGTAGTTTTTTGCGAGGAACATTATGGTGCAATTAAAAATCGATTTGCTCTAAGATTGCCAGAGATAGAGAATTAAGCGTCAACAATGAAGACCTAAAAGTGGACGAAATGGCCGTAGCTTCTTTAATACTGAAGCAATTCAACTGATTCTTGTTCCATCGTTTCCGGCAGGAAAAGTTATCCTAGTAACTGAGCTTTCACCTAGGCGAACCGACTCTTAAATGAATTTCCTGCTCTAGTTAAAAGAAATCCTTCCAGACATTTCGTATTGTAATTGGATTTTTGACAATACTTGTTTTTCATAACCCACTTTCATGTCTCTAACAGAAAACTGTTTTCTCCTATTAGTTCTAGTATTGTTTTTTCAAAATTTATCTTTGTACGCTAAAAGTGAATAAAAAAGCCAACCCAAGGAAAACCTTTTTTTTGCTTTCTTGCTTAGAGCGTCGTATAAACATGAAAACTTATGTAGTTTTTTGCGAGGAACATTATGGTGCAATTAAAAATCGATTTGCTCTAAGATTGCCAGAGATAGAGAATTAAGCGTCAACAATGAAGACCTAAAAGTGGACGAAATGGCCGTAGCTTCTTTAATACTGAAGCAATTCAACTGATTCTTGTTCCATCGTTTCCGGCAGGAAAAGTTATCCTAGTAACTGAGCTTTCACCTAGGCGAACCGACTCTTAAATGAATTTCCTGCTCTAGTTAAAAGAAATCCTTCCAGACATTTCGTATTGTAATTGGATTTTTGACAATACTTGTTTTTCATAACCCACTTTCATGTCTCTAACAGAAAACTGTTTTCTCCTATTAGTTCTAGTATTGTTTTTTCAAAATTTATCTTTGTACGCTAAAAGTGAATAAAAAAGCCAACCCAAGGAAAACCTTTTTTTTGCTTTCTTGCTTAGAGCGTCGTATAAACATGAAAACTTATGTAGTTTTTTGCGAGGAACATTATGGTGCAATTAAAAATCGATTTGCTCTAAGATTGCCAGAGATAGAGAATTAAGCGTCAACAATGAAGACCTAAAAGTGGACGAAATGGCCGTAGCTTCTTTAATACTGAAGCAATTCAACTGATTCTTGTTCCATCGTTTCCGGCAGGAAAAGTTATCCTAGTAACTGAGCTTTCACCTAGGCGAACCGACTCTTAAATGAATTTCCTGCTCTAGTTAAAAGAAATCCTTCCAGACATTTCGTATTGTAATTGGATTTTTGACAATACTTGTTTTTCATAACCCACTTTCATGTCTCTAACAGAAAACTGTTTTCTCCTATTAGTTCTAGTATTGTTTTTTCAAAATTTATCTTTGTACGCTAAAAGTGAATAAAAAAGCCAACCCAAGGAAAACCTTTTTTTTGCTTTCTTGCTTAGAGCGTCGTATAAACATGAAAACTTATGTAGTTTTTTGCGAGGAACATTATGGTGCAATTAAAAATCGATTTGCTCTAAGATTGCCAGAGATAGAGAATTAAGCGTCAACAATGAAGACCTAAAAGTGGACGAAATGGCCGTAGCTTCTTTAATACTGAAGCAATTCAACTGATTCTTGTTCCATCGTTTCCGGCAGGAAAAGTTATCCTAGTAACTGAGCTTTCACCTAGGCGAACCGACTCTTAAATGAATTTCCTGCTCTAGTTAAAAGAAATCCTTCCAGACATTTCGTATTGTAATTGGATTTTTGACAATACTTGTTTTTCATAACCCACTTTCATGTCTCTAACAGAAAACTGTTTTCTCCTATTAGTTCTAGTATTGTTTTTTCAAAATTTATCTTTGTACGCTAAAAGTGAATAAAAAAGCCAACCCAAGGAAAACCTTTTTTTTGCTTTCTTGCTTAGAGCGTCGTATAAACATGAAAACTTATGTAGTTTTTTGCGAGGAACATTATGGTGCAATTAAAAATCGATTTGCTCTAAGATTGCCAGAGATAGAGAATTAAGCGTCAACAATGAAGACCTAAAAGTGGACGAAATGGCCGTAGCTTCTTTAATACTGAAGCAATTCAACTGATTCTTGTTCCATCGTTTCCGGCAGGAAAAGTTATCCTAGTAACTGAGCTTTCACCTAGGCGAACCGACTCTTAAATGAATTTCCTGCTCTAGTTAAAAGAAATCCTTCCAGACATTTCGTATTGTAATTGGATTTTTGACAATACTTGTTTTTCATAACCCACTTTCATGTCTCTAACAGAAAACTGTTTTCTCCTATTAGTTCTAGTATTGTTTTTTCAAAATTTATCTTTGTACGCTAAAAGTGAATAAAAAAGCCAACCCAAGGAAAACCTTTTTTTTGCTTTCTTGCTTAGAGCGTCGTATAAACATGAAAACTTGCTACGGGTTTCCCGGCCGCGTAGAAATGTTTGCTTGGCTAAGCTCAAGTCGGCGAGGGGGTAGGTTGAAATTTAATCCTCGAGGTTATGTGGGAAGCGTTCTCTCATTCTTCTCCGGAGGTTGATAGGGCGCCACTGCTTTGGGGTGGTCGAAATATCTCGAGAGTAGACAAAGCAGAATTCTCTCTCGACAATGGGGTTACAGAAACAATCACGAACAAGATAACAAGTGTATTGACTAGTTAAGTGCTAAAACAATTTACAATTACTGATAAAGTTAGATTAAAAGTTAGGGTACCCAAAAGGCTGAAAGCCATCAATTTGCAACAATGCAACACAAATGCTCGAATAACATTAAATACAAGAAATGTTTGAATTACACGAAGCAACAAATTCGACAAGTATCAATACGGTCAACTTAACTACAACATCGACACGGCTCCATGCGCTGGCGGCTTTTCCTCAATCATCCCGCCCTGGAGAAGTCATCCGTGCAGATCGCCTGGACTGTTGGTATCCCGGTGGACCGGCAGATATTTACGGCACCGTATTTTCACTACTTGCACTGCGAATTCCCTTTAGGAATACCTCAACTTGTCGACGCTGAATCCACGCGTGACCATCATTCAACACACCCCGTCAGGTTCTGTCGCTCACTTTCAATTTTTGTCGAACTTCGCGCACTGACCTCAACGACCTTACGATTCCCTGCTTGTCGAGAGAGAGAGAAATTGACTTCCGCGCGAATTTGAAATTAATTAATGAATCAGTACCGTAACAAATTCCCCCTTTTCTCCCTACGAGGAATTCTGATGAAGTCAGGATTCCTCGACAATCCTACTATCGCTAGACCTAAACTATCCATATCCTAAATCTACTATACAGTGATAACCCTATTATCGCTAGTCCTAAACTATCAATAACCTAGACCTAACTACTATCATTAACAACCCTATTTACAACACACCCCAAAAAAAACAACAAGCCTTCCCCGGTCATCATGACCAAGGATGACTCCCAACCCCTGTTAGTTTATAGACACCAACGACGACTCATATTATACGAGAAAACAATTCCTTTTTCCCTAATTAGCTTGAAGAGCAAAATCGTCACGTCCAGAATAACTCGGCTCAAAGCCTAAAACTTAAAATCGTCCCTCGAAGGGATCGCCCTCAAAAGAAATCTCAATCAAATCAATAAATCAATTTACTTTCCACCTACCATGGGTGAAAGAACAACAACTAGGCCTCTCCTGCCTACCAACTAAATATTTGTCCTCGACTTTTTTTTTCAAAAGTCAAATCATGTTATGGTTAAATGTGTAGGCTAAAATCCGACAACGTCGATATGGTGCTAGAGGTAAATTCCACTACCCACAACTCTGGCACCTGCGGATACTACTACTGAAATCCTGAACCTAGCGACCCTATTGGTCCTTAGCAGTAACCACTACCTACCTACTATCATAAACCCGTCAAATCCATTTTGTGTCACTGTTACATCCGAGATCACATTCATACTATTCGAAGTAATAAGCCAGGGCTACAAATCCGGCAAGCCGATAGTTGAAATCTGTTCCACGAACCAAAATTTACAACCTACATCGTCCTGGGTGAGTAAATCCAAATACCGTCGCTCCCGTTGAGCTGATTCACCCGAGGACTACCCTGCTTACTTCGCATTCACACTCACACATACTCACTAGTTCTATCCAAAGTCTGAGCACTCTAAGTGCAACACTCGACGAGGCGCGTATCTTCGAGAGGGTGCGCCGAGCGTCACGAGATCAGCTCTTTGCAAGTTTCCCACAAGAAGAGTCACGACACCTCGGGGTACGAATGATTCATAAAACTATGTCCGGATGTTAAGACCTAAAACATTGTGTTCTACCACGTACGTCTACGTGCCCCATTCTTACAAGTAGCTTATCACATCGACCTTTGATAACAACCGAACGGATTGGGAAAGCCGAATATAAATCCATGTCAAGATGATATGACCTATAAAGCATTGCGTTCTACCACGTGTGCCTACGTGCCCCATTCTTACAAGTAGATCAACGGATTCTACCGTCAACAACCGAACGGTTTGGGGAAAGCCGGATATAAATCCATGTCAAGATGATATGACCTATAAAGCATTGCGTTCTACCACGTGTGCCTACGTGCCCCATTCTTACAAGTAGATCAACGGATTCTACCGTCAACAACCGAACGGTTTGGGGAAAGCCGGCACAACTAACAATTATTTCCGTTCATACTAAAAATGATCAAACGGAACTCACATTAATACAATTGAGACGAAGGACAACGCGAAGATTTTAAATTTGCATGCTTAAAAATATTGTATAATCTCGAAACCCTACTTCAACCCACGGATAACCTCAAAATTCTCTACCTACAAACTCTAAAAAAAAAATCCTTTTATGCCGACCAGAGGTTTTGGGACATGGCTCCGCAAGCTCAGAGGTCTTGGAACATGGTCGCATAAAACACAGTATATCCCAATACTCCTACTCAGTATATCACAATACTCCTATTCAGTATATCACAATACTCCTACCCAAATCTCAAAAAAAAACAAAAAAAAACTACCAGAGTTCCCAATCATGAAGTTCAATCCGTAACAACCCCGTGGGTCCGTAACATGGACTTACAGGCACTACATCATGCAAATAACATACCAGATCTCAATTTAAACCGTGCCATGAAAGATTAATACAATAACCGAATACGATCTAATTCAACAACCAATATTCTCCACTACACTACGCTACACTATACTCCACTATAACAAGTACCTACTAGTACCCTTAAAAAAAAACCTAACCGCTATAATACACCAAAAGTGTTCCCCTATAGCAAGTACCTAGTAGTACACTTAACAACCAACAAAAAGAACCTGCCCCTTTACTGTGCTAATAAAAATCCTAAGCTAAAATTGATTTCCTACGGCACTGTCGCAAATTTTTAAACACAAATTTTTAACACCCGATAACAAACTGGTCCGATAACGATAACGGACCGGTTTCCGTGGCTTAACTAGACAAAATCGTGACCCAAAAATTCGACCACCTGATACAATGTGAAAGAGAGAGAACAACTTCGAACGCAACCCCGAGCTACAAAATACTAAGGGTCCCACGTTGGGCGACAAAATATTGCTACGGGTTTCCCGGCCGCGTAGAAATGTTTGCTTGGCTAAGCTCAAGTCGGCGAGGGGGTAGGTTGAAATTTAATCCTCGAGGTTATGTGGGAAGCGTTCTCTCATTCTTCTCCGGAGGTTGATAGGGCGCCACTGCTTTGGGGTGGTCGAAATATCTCGAGAGTAGACAAAGCAGAATTCTCTCTCGACAATGGGGTTACAGAAACAATCACGAACAAGATAACAAGTGTATTGACTAGTTAAGTGCTAAAACAATTTACAATTACTGATAAAGTTAGATTAAAAGTTAGGGTACCCAAAAGGCTGAAAGCCATCAATTTGCAACAATGCAACACAAATGCTCGAATAACATTAAATACAAGAAATGTTTGAATTACACGAAGCAACAAATTCGACAAGTATCAATACGGTCAACTTAACTACAACATCGACACGGCTCCATGCGCTGGCGGCTTTTCCTCAATCATCCCGCCCTGGAGAAGTCATCCGTGCAGATCGCCTGGACTGTTGGTATCCCGGTGGACCGGCAGATATTTACGGCACCGTATTTTCACTACTTGCACTGCGAATTCCCTTTAGGAATACCTCAACTTGTCGACGCTGAATCCACGCGTGACCATCATTCAACACACCCCGTCAGGTTCTGTCGCTCACTTTCAATTTTTGTCGAACTTCGCGCACTGACCTCAACGACCTTACGATTCCCTGCTTGTCGAGAGAGAGAGAAATTGACTTCCGCGCGAATTTGAAATTAATTAATGAATCAGTACCGTAACAAACTTATGTAGTTTTTTGCGAGGAACATTATGGTGCAATTAAAAATCGATTTGCTCTAAGATTGCCAGAGATAGAGAATTAAGCGTCAACAATGAAGACCTAAAAGTGGACGAAATGGCCGTAGCTTCTTTAATACTGAAGCAATTCAACTGATTCTTGTTCCATCGTTTCCGGCAGGAAAAGTTATCCTAGTAACTGAGCTTTCACCTAGGCGAACCGACTCTTAAATGAATTTCCTGCTCTAGTTAAAAGAAATCCTTCCAGACATTTCGTATTGTAATTGGATTTTTGACAATACTTGTTTTTCATAACCCACTTTCATGTCTCTAACAGAAAACTGTTTTCTCCTATTAGTTCTAGTATTGTTTTTTCAAAATTTATCTTTGTACGCTAAAAGTGAATAAAAAAGCCAACCCAAGGAAAACCTTTTTTTTGCTTTCTTGCTTAGAGCGTCGTATAAACATGAAAACTTATGTAGTTTTTTGCGAGGAACATTATGGTGCAATTAAAAATCGATTTGCTCTAAGATTGCCAGAGATAGAGAATTAAGCGTCAACAATGAAGACCTAAAAGTGGACGAAATGGCCGTAGCTTCTTTAATACTGAAGCAATTCAACTGATTCTTGTTCCATCGTTTCCGGCAGGAAAAGTTATCCTAGTAACTGAGCTTTCACCTAGGCGAACCGACTCTTAAATGAATTTCCTGCTCTAGTTAAAAGAAATCCTTCCAGACATTTCGTATTGTAATTGGATTTTTGACAATACTTGTTTTTCATAACCCACTTTCATGTCTCTAACAGAAAACTGTTTTCTCCTATTAGTTCTAGTATTGTTTTTTCAAAATTTATCTTTGTACGCTAAAAGTGAATAAAAAAGCCAACCCAAGGAAAACCTTTTTTTTGCTTTCTTGCTTAGAGCGTCGTATAAACATGAAAACTTATGTAGTTTTTTGCGAGGAACATTATGGTGCAATTAAAAATCGATTTGCTCTAAGATTGCCAGAGATAGAGAATTAAGCGTCAACAATGAAGACCTAAAAGTGGACGAAATGGCCGTAGCTTCTTTAATACTGAAGCAATTCAACTGATTCTTGTTCCATCGTTTCCGGCAGGAAAAGTTATCCTAGTAACTGAGCTTTCACCTAGGCGAACCGACTCTTAAATGAATTTCCTGCTCTAGTTAAAAGAAATCCTTCCAGACATTTCGTATTGTAATTGGATTTTTGACAATACTTGTTTTTCATAACCCACTTTCATGTCTCTAACAGAAAACTGTTTTCTCCTATTAGTTCTAGTATTGTTTTTTCAAAATTTATCTTTGTACGCTAAAAGTGAATAAAAAAGCCAACCCAAGGAAAACCTTTTTTTTGCTTTCTTGCTTAGAGCGTCGTATAAACATGAAAACTTATGTAGTTTTTTGCGAGGAACATTATGGTGCAATTAAAAATCGATTTGCTCTAAGATTGCCAGAGATAGAGAATTAAGCGTCAACAATGAAGACCTAAAAGTGGACGAAATGGCCGTAGCTTCTTTAATACTGAAGCAATTCAACTGATTCTTGTTCCATCGTTTCCGGCAGGAAAAGTTATCCTAGTAACTGAGCTTTCACCTAGGCGAACCGACTCTTAAATGAATTTCCTGCTCTAGTTAAAAGAAATCCTTCCAGACATTTCGTATTGTAATTGGATTTTTGACAATACTTGTTTTTCATAACCCACTTTCATGTCTCTAACAGAAAACTGTTTTCTCCTATTAGTTCTAGTATTGTTTTTTCAAAATTTATCTTTGTACGCTAAAAGTGAATAAAAAAGCCAACCCAAGGAAAACCTTTTTTTTGCTTTCTTGCTTAGAGCGTCGTATAAACATGAAAACTTATGTAGTTTTTTGCGAGGAACATTATGGTGCAATTAAAAATCGATTTGCTCTAAGATTGCCAGAGATAGAGAATTAAGCGTCAACAATGAAGACCTAAAAGTGGACGAAATGGCCGTAGCTTCTTTAATACTGAAGCAATTCAACTGATTCTTGTTCCATCGTTTCCGGCAGGAAAAGTTATCCTAGTAACTGAGCTTTCCCCTAGGCGAACCGACTCTTAAATGAATTTCCTGCTCTAGTTAAAAGAAATCCTTCCAGACATTTCGTATTGTAATTGGATTTTTGACAATACTTGTTTTTCATAACCCACTTTCATGTCTCTAACAGAAAACTGTTTTCTCCTATTAGTTCTAGTATTGTTTTTTCAAAATTTATCTTTGTACGCTAAAAGTGAATAAAAAAGCCAACCCAAGGAAAACCTTTTTTTTGCTTTCTTGCTTAGAGCGTCGTATAAACATGAAAACTTATGTAGTTTTTTGCGAGGAACATTATGGTGCAATTAAAAATCGATTTGCTCTAAGATTGCCAGAGATAGAGAATTAAGCGTCAACAATGAAGACCTAAAAGTGGACGAAATGGCCGTAGCTTCTTTAATACTGAAGCAATTCAACTGATTCTTGTTCCATCGTTTCCGGCAGGAAAAGTTATCCTAGTAACTGAGCTTTCACCTAGGCGAACCGACTCTTAAATGAATTTCCTGCTCTAGTTAAAAGAAATCCTTCCAGACATTTCGTATTGTAATTGGATTTTTGACAATACTTGTTTTTCATAACCCACTTTCATGTCTCTAACAGAAAACTGTTTTCTCCTATTAGTTCTAGTATTGTTTTTTCAAAATTTATCTTTGTACGCTAAAAGTGAATAAAAAAGCCAACCCAAGGAAAACCTTTTTTTTGCTTTCTTGCTTAGAGCGTCGTATAAACATGAAAACTTATGTAGTTTTTTGCGAGGAACATTATGGTGCAATTAAAAATCGATTTGCTCTAAGATTGCCAGAGATAGAGAATTAAGCGTCAACAATGAAGACCTAAAAGTGGACGAAATGGCCGTAGCTTCTTTAATACTGAAGCAATTCAACTGATTCTTGTTCCATCGTTTCCGGCAGGAAAAGTTATCCTAGTAACTGAGCTTTCACCTAGGCGAACCGACTCTTAAATGAATTTCCTGCTCTAGTTAAAAGAAATCCTTCCAGACATTTCGTATTGTAATTGGATTTTTGACAATACTTGTTTTTCATAACCCACTTTCATGTCTCTAACAGAAAACTGTTTTCTCCTATTAGTTCTAGTATTGTTTTTTCAAAATTTATCTTTGTACGCTAAAAGTGAATAAAAAAGCCAACCCAAGGAAAACCTTTTTTTTGCTTTCTTGCTTAGAGCGTCGTATAAACATGAAAACTTATGTAGTTTTTTGCGAGGAACATTATGGTGCAATTAAAAATCGATTTGCTCTAAGATTGCCAGAGATAGAGAATTAAGCGTCAACAATGAAGACCTAAAAGTGGACGAAATGGCCGTAGCTTCTTTAATACTGAAGCAATTCAACTGATTCTTGTTCCATCGTTTCCGGCAGGAAAAGTTATCCTAGTAACTGAGCTTTCACCTAGGCGAACCGACTCTTAAATGAATTTCCTGCTCTAGTTAAAAGAAATCCTTCCAGACATTTCGTATTGTAATTGGATTTTTGACAATACTTGTTTTTCATAACCCACTTTCATGTCTCTAACAGAAAACTGTTTTCTCCTATTAGTTCTAGTATTGTTTTTTCAAAATTTATCTTTGTACGCTAAAAGTGAATAAAAAAGCCAACCCAAGGAAAACCTTTTTTTTGCTTTCTTGCTTAGAGCGTCGTATAAACATGAAAACTTATGTAGTTTTTTGCGAGGAACATTATGGTGCAATTAAAAATCGATTTGCTCTAAGATTGCCAGAGATAGAGAATTAAGCGTCAACAATGAAGACCTAAAAGTGGACGAAATGGCCGTAGCTTCTTTAATACTGAAGCAATTCAACTGATTCTTGTTCCATCGTTTCCGGCAGGAAAAGTTATCCTAGTAACTGAGCTTTCACCTAGGCGAACCGACTCTTAAATGAATTTCCTGCTCTAGTTAAAAGAAATCCTTCCAGACATTTCGTATTGTAATTGGATTTTTGACAATACTTGTTTTTCATAACCCACTTTCATGTCTCTAACAGAAAACTGTTTTCTCCTATTAGTTCTAGTATTGTTTTTTCAAAATTTATCTTTGTACGCTAAAAGTGAATAAAAAAGCCAACCCAAGGAAAACCTTTTTTTTGCTTTCTTGCTTAGAGCGTCGTATAAACATGAAAACTTATGTAGTTTTTTGCGAGGAACATTATGGTGCAATTAAAAATCGATTTGCTCTAAGATTGCCAGAGATAGAGAATTAAGCGTCAACAATGAAGACCTAAAAGTGGACGAAATGGCCGTAGCTTCTTTAATACTGAAGCAATTCAACTGATTCTTGTTCCATCGTTTCCGGCAGGAAAAGTTATCCTAGTAACTGAGCTTTCACCTAGGCGAACCGACTCTTAAATGAATTTCCTGCTCTAGTTAAAAGAAATCCTTCCAGACATTTCGTATTGTAATTGGATTTTTGACAATACTTGTTTTTCATAACCCACTTTCATGTCTCTAACAGAAAACTGTTTTCTCCTATTAGTTCTAGTATTGTTTTTTCAAAATTTATCTTTGTACGCTAAAAGTGAATAAAAAAGCCAACCCAAGGAAAACCTTTTTTTTGCTTTCTTGCTTAGAGCGTCGTATAAACATGAAAACTTATGTAGTTTTTTGCGAGGAACATTATGGTGCAATTAAAAATCGATTTGCTCTAAGATTGCCAGAGATAGAGAATTAAGCGTCAACAATGAAGACCTAAAAGTGGACGAAATGGCCGTAGCTTCTTTAATACTGAAGCAATTCAACTGATTCTTGTTCCATCGTTTCCGGCAGGAAAAGTTATCCTAGTAACTGAGCTTTCACCTAGGCGAACCGACTCTTAAATGAATTTCCTGCTCTAGTTAAAAGAAATCCTTCCAGACATTTCGTATTGTAATTGGATTTTTGACAATACTTGTTTTTCATAACCCACTTTCATGTCTCTAACAGAAAACTGTTTTCTCCTATTAGTTCTAGTATTGTTTTTTCAAAATTTATCTTTGTACGCTAAAAGTGAATAAAAAAGCCAACCCAAGGAAAACCTTTTTTTTGCTTTCTTGCTTAGAGCGTCGTATAAACATGAAAACTTATGTAGTTTTTTGCGAGGAACATTATGGTGCAATTAAAAATCGATTTGCTCTAAGATTGCCAGAGATAGAGAATTAAGCGTCAACAATGAAGACCTAAAAGTGGACGAAATGGCCGTAGCTTCTTTAATACTGAAGCAATTCAACTGATTCTTGTTCCATCGTTTCCGGCAGGAAAAGTTATCCTAGTAACTGAGCTTTCACCTAGGCGAACCGACTCTTAAATGAATTTCCTGCTCTAGTTAAAAGAAATCCTTCCAGACATTTCGTATTGTAATTGGATTTTTGACAATACTTGTTTTTCATAACCCACTTTCATGTCTCTAACAGAAAACTGTTTTCTACTATTAGTTCTAGTATTGTTTTTTCGAAATTTATCTTTGTACGCTAAAAGTGAATAAAAAAGCCAACCCAAGGAAAACCTTTTTTTTTGCTTTCTTGCTTAGAGCGTCGTATAAACATGAAAACTTATGTAGTTTTTTGCGAGGAACATTATGGTGCAATTAAAAATCGATTTGCTCTAAGATTGCCAGAGATAGAGAATTAAGCGTCAACAATGAAGACCTAAAAGTGGACGAAATGGCCGTAGCTTCTTTAATACTGAAGCAATTCAACTGATTCTTGTTCCATCGTTTCCGGCAGGAAAAGTTATCCTAGTAACTGAGCTTTCACCTAGGCGAACCGACTCTTAAATGAATTTCCTGCTCTAGTTAAAAGAAATCCTTCCAGACATTTCGTATTGTAATTGGATTTTTGACAATACTTGTTTTTCATAACCCACTTTCATGTCTCTAACAGAAAACTGTTTTCTCCTATTAGTTCTAGTATTGTTTTTTCAAAATTTATCTTTGTACGCTAAAAGTGAATAAAAAAGCCAACCCAAGGAAAACCTTTTTTTTGCTTTCTTGCTTAGAGCGTCGTATAAACATGAAAACTTATGTAGTTTTTTGCGAGGAACATTATGGTGCAATTAAAAATCGATTTGCTCTAAGATTGCCAGAGATAGAGAATTAAGCGTCAACAATGAAGACCTAAAAGTGGACGAAATGGCCGTAGCTTCTTTAATACTGAAGCAATTCAACTGATTCTTGTTCCATCGTTTCCGGCAGGAAAAGTTATCCTAGTAACTGAGCTTTCACCTAGGCGAACCGACTCTTAAATGAATTTCCTGCTCTAGTTAAAAGAAATCCTTCCAGACATTTCGTATTGTAATTGGATTTTTGACAATACTTGTTTTTCATAACCCACTTTCATGTCTCTAACAGAAAACTGTTTTCTACTATTAGTTCTAGTATTGTTTTTTCGAAATTTATCTTTGTACGCTAAAAGTGAATAAAAAAGCCAACCCAAGGAAAACCTTTTTTTTTGCTTTCTTGCTTAGAGCGTCGTATAAACATGAAAACTTATGTAGTTTTTTGCGAGGAACATTATGGTGCAATTAAAAATCGATTTGCTCTAAGATTGCCAGAGATAGAGAATTAAGCGTCAACAATGAAGACCTAAAAGTGGACGAAATGGCCGTAGCTTCTTTAATACTGAAGCAATTCAACTGATTCTTGTTCCATCGTTTCCGGCAGGAAAAGTTATCCTAGTAACTGAGCTTTCACCTAGGCGAACCGACTCTTAAATGAATTTCCTGCTCTAGTTAAAAGAAATCCTTCCAGACATTTCGTATTGTAATTGGATTTTTGACAATACTTGTTTTTCATAACCCACTTTCATGTCTCTAACAGAAAACTGTTTTCTCCTATTAGTTCTAGTATTGTTTTTTCAAAATTTATCTTTGTACGCTAAAAGTGAATAAAAAAGCCAACCCAAGGAAAACCTTTTTTTTGCTTTCTTGCTTAGAGCGTCGTATAAACATGAAAACTTATGTAGTTTTTTGCGAGGAACATTATGGTGCAATTAAAAATCGATTTGCTCTAAGATTGCCAGAGATAGAGAATTAAGCGTCAACAATGAAGACCTAAAAGTGGACGAAATGGCCGTAGCTTCTTTAATACTGAAGCAATTCAACTGATTCTTGTTCCATCGTTTCCGGCAGGAAAAGTTATCCTAGTAACTGAGCTTTCACCTAGGCGAACCGACTCTTAAATGAATTTCCTGCTCTAGTTAAAAGAAATCCTTCCAGACATTTCGTATTGTAATTGGATTTTTGACAATACTTGTTTTTCATAACTCACTTTCATGTCTCTAACAGAAAACTGTTTTCTACTATTAGTTCTAGTATTGTTTTTTCGAAATTTATCTTTGTACGCTAAAAGTGAATAAAAAAGCCAACCCAAGGAAAACCTTTTTTTTTGCTTTCTTGCTTAGAGCGTCGTATAAACATGAAAACTTATGTAGTTTTTTGCGAGGAACATTATGGTGCAATTAAAAATCGATTTGCTCTAAGATTGCCAGAGATAGAGAATTAAGCGTCAACAATGAAGACCTAAAAGTGGACGAAATGGCCGTAGCTTCTTTAATACTGAAGCAATTCAACTGATTCTTGTTCCATCGTTTCCGGCAGGAAAAGTTATCCTAGTAACTGAGCTTTCACCTAGGCGAACCGACTCTTAAATGAATTTCCTGCTCTAGTTAAAAGAAATCCTTCCAGACATTTCGTATTGTAATTGGATTTTTGACAATACTTGTTTTTCATAACCCACTTTCATGTCTCTAACAGAAAACTGTTTTCTCCTATTAGTTCTAGTATTGTTTTTTCAAAATTTATCTTTGTACGCTAAAAGTGAATAAAAAAGCCAACCCAAGGAAAACCTTTTTTTTGCTTTCTTGCTTAGAGCGTCGTATAAACATGAAAACTTATGTAGTTTTTTGCGAGGAACATTATGGTGCAATTAAAAATCGATTTGCTCTAAGATTGCCAGAGATAGAGAATTAAGCGTCAACAATGAAGACCTAAAAGTGGACGAAATGGCCGTAGCTTCTTTAATACTGAAGCAATTCAACTGATTCTTGTTCCATCGTTTCCGGCAGGAAAAGTTATCCTAGTAACTGAGCTTTCACCTAGGCGAACCGACTCTTAAATGAATTTCCTGCTCTAGTTAAAAGAAATCCTTCCAGACATTTCGTATTGTAATTGGATTTTTGACAATACTTGTTTTTCATAACTCACTTTCATGTCTCTAACAGAAAACTGTTTTCTACTATTAGTTCTAGTATTGTTTTTTCGAAATTTATCTTTGTACGCTAAAAGTGAATAAAAAAGCCAACCCAAGGAAAACCTTTTTTTTTGCTTTCTTGCTTAGAGCGTCGTATAAACATGAAAACTTATGTAGTTTTTTGCGAGGAACATTATGGTGCAATTAAAAATCGATTTGCTCTAAGATTGCCAGAGATAGAGAATTAAGCGTCAACAATGAAGACCTAAAAGTGGACGAAATGGCCGTAGCTTCTTTAATACTGAAGCAATTCAACTGATTCTTGTTCCATCGTTTCCGGCAGGAAAAGTTATCCTAGTAACTGAGCTTTCACCTAGGCGAACCGACTCTTAAATGAATTTCCTGCTCTAGTTAAAAGAAATCCTTCCAGACATTTCGTATTGTAATTGGATTTTTGACAATACTTGTTTTTCATAACCCACTTTCATGTCTCTAACAGAAAACTGTTTTCTCCTATTAGTTCTAGTATTGTTTTTTCAAAATTTATCTTTGTACGCTAAAAGTGAATAAAAAAGCCAACCCAAGGAAAACCTTTTTTTTGCTTTCTTGCTTAGAGCGTCGTATAAACATGAAAACTTATGTAGTTTTTTGCGAGGAACATTATGGTGCAATTAAAAATCGATTTGCTCTAAGATTGCCAGAGATAGAGAATTAAGCGTCAACAATGAAGACCTAAAAGTGGACGAAATGGCCGTAGCTTCTTTAATACTGAAGCAATTCAACTGATTCTTGTTCCATCGTTTCCGGCAGGAAAAGTTATCCTAGTAACTGAGCTTTCACCTAGGCGAACCGACTCTTAAATGAATTTCCTGCTCTAGTTAAAAGAAATCCTTCCAGACATTTCGTATTGTAATTGGATTTTTGACAATACTTGTTTTTCATAACCCACTTTCATGTCTCTAACAGAAAACTGTTTTCTACTATTAGTTCTAGTATTGTTTTTTCGAAATTTATCTTTGTACGCTAAAAGTGAATAAAAAAGCCAACCCAAGGAAAACCTTTTTTTTTGCTTTCTTGCTTAGAGCGTCGTATAAACATGAAAACTTATGTAGTTTTTTGCGAGGAACATTATGGTGCAATTAAAAATCGATTTGCTCTAAGATTGCCAGAGATAGAGAATTAAGCGTCAACAATGAAGACCTAAAAGTGGACGAAATGGCCGTAGCTTCTTTAATACTGAAGCAATTCAACTGATTCTTGTTCCATCGTTTCCGGCAGGAAAAGTTATCCTAGTAACTGAGCTTTCCCCTAGGCGAACCGACTCTTAAATGAATTTCCTGCTCTAGTTAAAAGAAATCCTTCCAGACATTTCGTATTGTAATTGGATTTTTGACAATACTTGTTTTTCATAACCCACTTTCATGTCTCTAACAGAAAACTGTTTTCTCCTATTAGTTCTAGTATTGTTTTTTCAAAATTTATCTTTGTACGCTAAAAGTGAATAAAAAAGCCAACCCAAGGAAAACCTTTTTTTTGCTTTCTTGCTTAGAGCGTCGTATAAACATGAAAACTTATGTAGTTTTTTGCGAGGAACATTATGGTGCAATTAAAAATCGATTTGCTCTAAGATTGCCAGAGATAGAGAATTAAGCGTCAACAATGAAGACCTAAAAGTGGACGAAATGGCCGTAGCTTCTTTAATACTGAAGCAATTCAACTGATTCTTGTTCCATCGTTTCCGGCAGGAAAAGTTATCCTAGTAACTAAGCTTTCACCTAGGCGAACCGACTCTTAAATGAATTTCCTGCTCTAGTTAAAAGAAATCCTTCCAGACATTTCGTATTGTAATTGGATTTTTGACAATACTTGTTTTTCATAACCCACTTTCATGTCTCTAACAGAAAACTGTTTTCTCCTATTAGTTCTAGTATTGTTTTTTCAAAATTTATCTTTGTACGCTAAAAGTGAATAAAAAAGCCAACCCAAGGAAAACCTTTTTTTTGCTTTCTTGCTTAGAGCGTCGTATAAACATGAAAACTTATGTAGTTTTTTGCGAGGAACATTATGGTGCAATTAAAAATCGATTTGCTCTAAGATTGCCAGAGATAGAGAATTAAGCGTCAACAATGAAGACCTAAAAGTGGACGAAATGGCCGTAGCTTCTTTAATACTGAAGCAATTCAACTGATTCTTGTTCCATCGTTTCCGGCAGGAAAAGTTATCCTAGTAACTGAGCTTTCACCTAGGCGAACCGACTCTTAAATGAATTTCCTGCTCTAGTTAAAAGAAATCCTTCCAGACATTTCGTATTGTAATTGGATTTTTGACAATACTTGTTTTTCATAACCCACTTTCATGTCTCTAACAGAAAACTGTTTTCTCCTATTAGTTCTAGTATTGTTTTTTCAAAATTTATCTTTGTACGCTAAAAGTGAATAAAAAAGCCAACCCAAGGAAAACCTTTTTTTTGCTTTCTTGCTTAGAGCGTCGTATAAACATGAAAACTTATGTAGTTTTTTGCGAGGAACATTATGGTGCAATTAAAAATCGATTTGCTCTAAGATTGCCAGAGATAGAGAATTAAGCGTCAACAATGAAGACCTAAAAGTGGACGAAATGGCCGTAGCTTCTTTAATACTGAAGCAATTCAACTGATTCTTGTTCCATCGTTTCCGGCAGGAAAAGTTATCCTAGTAACTGAGCTTTCACCTAGGCGAACCGACTCTTAAATGAATTTCCTGCTCTAGTTAAAAGAAATCCTTCCAGACATTTCGTATTGTAATTGGATTTTTGACAATACTTGTTTTTCATAACTCACTTTCATGTCTCTAACAGAAAACTGTTTTCTACTATTAGTTCTAGTATTGTTTTTTCGAAATTTATCTTTGTACGCTAAAAGTGAATAAAAAAGCCAACCCAAGGAAAACCTTTTTTTTTGCTTTCTTGCTTAGAGCGTCGTATAAACATGAAAACTTATGTAGTTTTTTGCGAGGAACATTATGGTGCAATTAAAAATCGATTTGCTCTAAGATTGCCAGAGATAGAGAATTAAGCGTCAACAATGAAGACCTAAAAGTGGACGAAATGGCCGTAGCTTCTTTAATACTGAAGCAATTCAACTGATTCTTGTTCCATCGTTTCCGGCAGGAAAAGTTATCCTAGTAACTGAGCTTTCACCTAGGCGAACCGACTCTTAAATGAATTTCCTGCTCTAGTTAAAAAAAATCCTTCCAGACATTTCGTATTGTAATTGGATTTTTGACAATACTTGTTTTTCATAACCCACTTTCATGTCTCTAACAGAAAACTGTTTTCTCCTATTAGTTCTAGTATTGTTTTTTCAAAATTTATCTTTGTACGCTAAAAGTGAATAAAAAAGCCAACCCAAGGAAAACCTTTTTTTTGCTTTCTTGCTTAGAGCGTCGTATAAACATGAAAACTTATGTAGTTTTTTGCGAGGAACATTATGGTGCAATTAAAAATCGATTTGCTCTAAGATTGCCAGAGATAGAGAATTAAGCGTCAACAATGAAGACCTAAAAGTGGACGAAATGGCCGTAGCTTCTTTAATACTGAAGCAATTCAACTGATTCTTGTTCCATCGTTTCCGGCAGGAAAAGTTATCCTAGTAACTGAGCTTTCACCTAGGCGAACCGACTCTTAAATGAATTTCCTGCTCTAGTTAAAAGAAATCCTTCCAGACATTTCGTATTGTAATTGGATTTTTGACAATACTTGTTTTTCATAACTCACTTTCATGTCTCTAACAGAAAACTGTTTTCTACTATTAGTTCTAGTATTGTTTTTTCGAAATTTATCTTTGTACGCTAAAAGTGAATAAAAAAGCCAACCCAAGGAAAACCTTTTTTTTTGCTTTCTTGCTTAGAGCGTCGTATAAACATGAAAACTTATGTAGTTTTTTGCGAGGAACATTATGGTGCAATTAAAAATCGATTTGCTCTAAGATTGCCAGAGATAGAGAATTAAGCGTCAACAATGAAGACCTAAAAGTGGACGAAATGGCCGTAGCTTCTTTAATACTGAAGCAATTCAACTGATTCTTGTTCCATCGTTTCCGGCAGGAAAAGTTATCCTAGTAACTGAGCTTTCACCTAGGCGAACCGACTCTTAAATGAATTTCCTGCTCTAGTTAAAAAAAATCCTTCCAGACATTTCGTATTGTAATTGGATTTTTGACAATACTTGTTTTTCATAACCCACTTTCATGTCTCTAACAGAAAACTGTTTTCTCCTATTAGTTCTACTATTGTTTTTTCAAAATTTATCTTTGTACGCTAAAAGTGAATAAAAAAGCCAACCCAAGGAAAACCTTTTTTTGCTTTCTTGCTTAGAGCGTCGTATAAACATGAAAACTTATGTAGTTTTTTGCGAGGAACATTATGGTGCAATTAAAAATCGATTTGCTCTAAGATTGCCAGAGATAGAGAATTAAGCGTCAACAATGAAGACCTAAAAGTGGACGAAATGGCCGTAGCTTCTTTAATACTGAAGCAATTCAACTGATTCTTGTTCCATCGTTTCCGGCAGGAAAAGTTATCCTAGTAACTGAGCTTTCACCTAGGCGAACCGACTCTTAAATGAATTTCCTGCTCCAGTTAAAAGAAATCCTTCCAGACATTTCGTATTGTAATTGGATTTTTGACAATACTTGTTTTTCATAACCCACTTTCATGTCTCTAACAGAAAACTGTTTTCTCCTATTAGTTCTAGTATTGTTTTTTCAAAATTTATCTTTGTACGCTAAAAGTGAATAAAAAAGCCAACCCAAGGAAAACCTTTTTTTTGCTTTCTTGCTTAGAGCGTCGTATAAACATGAAAACTTATGTAGTTTTTTTGCGAGGAACATTATGGTGCAATTAAAAATCGATTTGCTCTAAGATTGCCAGAGATAGAGAATTAAGCGTCAACAATGAAGACCTAAAAGTGGACGAAATGGCCGTAGCTTCTTTAATACTGAAGCAATTCAACTGATTCTTGTTCCATCGTTTCCGGCAGGAAAAGTTATCCTAGTAACTGAGCTTTCACCTAGGCGAACCGACTCTTAAATGAATTTCCTGCTCCAGTTAAAAGAAATCCTTCCAGACATTTCGTATTGTAATTGGATTTTTGACAATACTTGTTTTTCATAACCCACTTTCATGTCTCTAACAGAAAACTGTTTTCTCCTATTAGTTCTAGTATTGTTTTTTCAAAATTTATCTTTGTACGCTAAAAGTGAATAAAAAAGCCAACCCAAGGAAAACCTTTTTTTTGCTTTCTTGCTTAGAGCGTCGTATAAACATGAAAACTTATGTAGTTTTTTGCGAGGAACATTATGGTGCAATTAAAAATCGATTTGCTCTAAGATTGCCAGAGATAGAGAATTAAGCGTCAACAATGAAGACCTAAAAGTGGACGAAATGGCCGTAGCTTCTTTAATACTGAAGCAATTCAACTGATTCTTGTTCCATCGTTTCCGGCAGGAAAAGTTATCCTAGTAACTGAGCTTTCACCTAGGCGAACCGACTCTTAAATGAATTTCCTGCTCCAGTTAAAAGAAATCCTTCCAGACATTTCGTATTGTAATTGGATTTTTGACAATACTTGTTTTTCATAACCCACTTTCATGTCTCTAACAGAAAACTGTTTTCTCCTATTAGTTCTAGTATTGTTTTTTCAAAATTTATCTTTGTACGCTAAAAGTGAATAAAAAAGCCAACCCAAGGAAAACCTTTTTTTTGCTTTCTTGCTTAGAGCGTCGTATAAACATGAAAACTTATGTAGTTTTTTTGCGAGGAACATTATGGTGCAATTAAAAATCGATTTGCTCTAAGATTGCCAGAGATAGAGAATTAAGCGTCAACAATGAAGACCTAAAAGTGGACGAAATGGCCGTAGCTTCTTTAATACTGAAGCAATTCAACTGATTCTTGTTCCATCGTTTCCGGCAGGAAAAGTTATCCTAGTAACTGAGCTTTCACCTAGGCGAACCGACTCTTAAATGAATTTCCTGCTCCAGTTAAAAGAAATCCTTCCAGACATTTCGTATTGTAATTGGATTTTTGACAATACTTGTTTTTCATAACCCACTTTCATGTCTCTAACAGAAAACTGTTTTCTCCTATTAGTTCTAGTATTGTTTTTTCAAAATTTATCTTTGTACGCTAAAAGTGAATAAAAAAGCCAACCCAAGGAAAACCTTTTTTTTGCTTTCTTGCTTAGAGCGTCGTATAAACATGAAAACTTATGTAGTTTTTTTGCGAGGAACATTATGGTGCAATTAAAAATCGATTTGCTCTAAGATTGCCAGAGATAGAGAATTAAGCGTCAACAATGAAGACCTAAAAGTGGACGAAATGGCCGTAGCTTCTTTAATACTGAAGCAATTCAACTGATTCTTGTTCCATCGTTTCCGGCAGGAAAAGTTATCCTAGTAACTGAGCTTTCACCTAGGCGAACCGACTCTTAAATGAATTTCCTGCTCCAGTTAAAAGAAATCCTTCCAGACATTTCGTATTGTAATTGGATTTTTGACAATACTTGTTTTTCATAACCCACTTTCATGTCTCTAACAGAAAACTGTTTTCTCCTATTAGTTCTAGTATTGTTTTTTCAAAATTTATCTTTGTACGCTAAAAGTGAATAAAAAAGCCAACCCAAGGAAAACCTTTTTTTTGCTTTCTTGCTTAGAGCGTCGTATAAACATGAAAACTTATGTAGTTTTTTTGCGAGGAACATTATGGTGCAATTAAAAATCGATTTGCTCTAAGATTGCCAGAGATAGAGAATTAAGCGTCAACAATGAAGACCTAAAAGTGGACGAAATGGCCGTAGCTTCTTTAATACTGAAGCAATTCAACTGATTCTTGTTCCATCGTTTCCGGCAGGAAAAGTTATCCTAGTAACTGAGCTTTCACCTAGGCGAACCGACTCTTAAATGAATTTCCTGCTCCAGTTAAAAGAAATCCTTCCAGACATTTCGTATTGTAATTGGATTTTTGACAATACTTGTTTTTCATAACCCACTTTCATGTCTCTAACAGAAAACTGTTTTCTCCTATTAGTTCTAGTATTGTTTTTTCAAAATTTATCTTTGTACGCTAAAAGTGAATAAAAAAGCCAACCCAAGGAAAACCTTTTTTTTGCTTTCTTGCTTAGAGCGTCGTATAAACATGAAAACTTATGTAGTTTTTTTGCGAGGAACATTATGGTGCAATTAAAAATCGATTTGCTCTAAGATTGCCAGAGATAGAGAATTAAGCGTCAACAATGAAGACCTAAAAGTGGACGAAATGGCCGTAGCTTCTTTAATACTGAAGCAATTCAACTGATTCTTGTTCCATCGTTTCCGGCAGGAAAAGTTATCCTAGTAACTGAGCTTTCACCTAGGCGAACCGACTCTTAAATGAATTTCCTGCTCCAGTTAAAAGAAATCCTTCCAGACATTTCGTATTGTAATTGGATTTTTGACAATACTTGTTTTTCATAACCCACTTTCATGTCTCTAACAGAAAACTGTTTTCTCCTATTAGTTCTAGTATTGTTTTTTCAAAATTTATCTTTGTACGCTAAAAGTGAATAAAAAAGCCAACCCAAGGAAAACCTTTTTTTTGCTTTCTTGCTTAGAGCGTCGTATAAACATGAAAACTTATGTAGTTTTTTTGCGAGGAACATTATGGTGCAATTAAAAATCGATTTGCTCTAAGATTGCCAGAGATAGAGAATTAAGCGTCAACAATGAAGACCTAAAAGTGGACGAAATGGCCGTAGCTTCTTTAATACTGAAGCAATTCAACTGATTCTTGTTCCATCGTTTCCGGCAGGAAAAGTTATCCTAGTAACTGAGCTTTCACCTAGGCGAACCGACTCTTAAATGAATTTCCTGCTCCAGTTAAAAGAAATCCTTCCAGACATTTCGTATTGTAATTGGATTTTTGACAATACTTGTTTTTCATAACCCACTTTCATGTCTCTAACAGAAAACTGTTTTCTCCTATTAGTTCTAGTATTG
The DNA here is from genome assembly GCA_949768715.1 of Dascillus cervinus. NCBI lineage: Eukaryota > Metazoa > Arthropoda > Insecta > Coleoptera > Dascillidae > Dascillus > Dascillus cervinus. Next base: position 26,569 of record CATKOX010000013.1, read on the forward strand.
TTTTTTCAAAATTTATCTTTGTACGCTAAAAGTGAATAAAAAAGCCAACCCAAGGAAAACCTTTTTTTTGCTTTCTTGCTTAGAGCGTCGTATAAACATGAAAACTTATGTAGTTTTTTTGCGAGGAACATTATGGTGCAATTAAAAATCGATTTGCTCTAAGATTGCCAGAGATAGAGAATTAAGCGTCAACAATGAAGACCTAAAAGTGGACGAAATGGCCGTAGCTTCTTTAATACTGAAGCAATTCAACTGATTCTTGTTCCATCGTTTCCGGCAGGAAAAGTTATCCTAGTAACTGAGCTTTCACCTAGGCGAACCGACTCTTAAATGAATTTCCTGCTCCAGTTAAAAGAAATCCTTCCAGACATTTCGTATTGTAATTGGATTTTTGACAATACTTGTTTTTCATAACCCACTTTCATGTCTCTAACAGAAAACTGTTTTCTCCTATTAGTTCTAGTATTGTTTTTTCAAAATTTATCTTTGTACGCTAAAAGTGAATAAAAAAGCCAACCCAAGGAAAACCTTTTTTTTGCTTTCTTGCTTAGAGCGTCGTATAAACATGAAAACTTATGTAGTTTTTTGCGAGGAACATTATGGTGCAATTAAAAATCGATTTGCTCTAAGATTGCCAGAGATAGAGAATTAAGCGTCAACAATGAAGACCTAAAAGTGGACGAAATGGCCGTAGCTTCTTTAATACTGAAGCAATTCAACTGATTCTTGTTCCATCGTTTCCGGCAGGAAAAGTTATCCTAGTAACTGAGCTTTCACCTAGGCGAACCGACTCTTAAATGAATTTCTTGCTTTAGTTAAAAGAAATGCTTGCATACGTTTTGTATTATAATAATTTGTCTAGCAACCAAATTACGGAAGTTGATTACTTATTCGTAGCTAAAGTAAACCGATTTAAATTATAATTTTTCGCATACAACCGATCTACCCTGAGCAGTGTACGTCGGGTTTTTAGCGGTAACAGTACAAATGGTCACGCGAAGACGGCGTGTTAAACATGTGATTACTATATCTTTTCGATAAACAGAAAATAGCCTCGATGATTTCATGTTAATCGATTGCCGCTCGTTTCAAACGGTAGGTGTATAAAAAATTATATTTTAAAAATGAAGGTTTGAATGATTAATTCTCAACTTTTTCATTATCTATGACAATACTTTGTTTTTCATAATCTCAGTTGCATGTCTCCAACAGGAAACTGTTTTCTCCTATTATCTCTATTGTTTTTTCAAAATTTATCTTTGTACGCTCGCTATGCAACCTCGTCTTAAGACATTTTTTTTAGGTATTTCAACCGTTTTCCTTCTGTGTAAAATTTTAAAAAAATTGACCTCAGCACACTTTATGAGAATGTCGATTCTGATTTTAACATAAATCGAAAAAAAAAATTTTAAAAAATTTGACCTGACCACACTTTATGTGGATTCTGATTTTAACATAAATCGGAAAAAAAATTTAAAAAAAATTTAAAAAAAATTGACCTCAGCACACTTTATGAAAATGGTTTTACTTAGGAAAACTGACTTTTACGATTCAACCCTTGTTGTAGTCATTTGAAAACAAAAAAATGAAAATTTTTTTTCCTTTATGAAAATGTAGATCCTAACATAAGTTAAAAAAAAAAAGACCTGAGCACTTTATGAATATGTGCACTGCATGTGTTTACCTAGGATAACCGGCTCTTAAGATTCAACGCTTGTTGTAATCATTTGAAAACAAAAAATTTTAGCTGAGCATACTTTATGAAAATGTGGATTCTAACATAACTCGGAAAAAAAAAATTAGTTGTTTTTTTAATTTAATCATTACTTAAAATTAGTATTTTGAGATAGCTAAACCGTTTTCTTTATTTTTTTTTGTAATCATTGAGTTTGTACTAATCCTAGTTTAAAAAATACGCTACTAAAAATAAAATGTGACGGATTCAGGTGTTTTCCCAATACATTTTGTTGATGTCAAAAACATCTTTTGTTCCCAGCGCTTCCTTGATGATATTGTTAATGGTTTACTCTCATAATTTTATCATACATTTTTAAAACTTTAGAACTGATTATTTCGAAAACTTTCCTATTCAAGATCATACGAATTTGATATTTTTGTACCCAGAAAACTGTGCTGAATCCAAATTCGTGAAAAAAAAATGCGAGGTGCCATTTCAAAAAATTGTCGATGACGTCATAGTGCGAAAACAAAAGACGATCGTAAAATTATGAATATTAAAAAAGATGCAGTTTTAAAAATTAAAGTTGACGGGTCCGAGGATTGTTTGTGAAAAGTCTTCTAAAATGTTTCATCGATTTTATTCCTTACTTTACGAAAGCACTGTATATTCATTTTAAATGTTTGACATGCTTGATTCGAATATCTATTAGAATTTTTGTCACGGAAAGAAATTACATTTTCCTTCAATTTCGTAAGATTCGATCAACGGAAAAATATTGTAACCAACTTTTGCGTTAATCGGCGATTAATAATCTCAACAATATTAACTGTCTCGATTATTAATCGCTCTCATTAACGCACTTGTTGGTTAAATAACTATTAACGTCTGGCCATTACAATTTAATAACACATAACCTAAAGTAAATTGACGTGTAGAGTATGCTTGATTGCAAAACATTAACTGAGTGACAAAAATTGTTTTTTTTGTTCAATGTTAAAGTAAAAGCCCGGTATGGTAACCTAAACAATTTTGTACCGAATTTAAACAGAAGAAAATTGTGGATTTTGACGGAAAAAAATCGATTACTTTTTCAATTTACACTAAACTTGTTATTTTGAGTTGTGCCACTCTTGCAGCCGAGGTGCGAAATAGTATGCGGACAAAAGTTAGTCATTTAATCCCGAGGGTGGAAGTTCATTGCCTGAACAAACTTAATTTGATCTACAAAAGGTCATAAAGCAGAGGGATTCAATTTATTATATCACTCTGATCAAAAATTAAACTTATTTCACTCCTTGAGATTAAATATGCCACTTCAGTCGTCGGAGAACAGAGATAAAATCACAATTTAATCCCGGAAAGGGATAAAATTTGTTATATCCCTCTAATAATTATTATATCACTCTAATCAGTGATTAACTGTTAGAATTAAATTTTATTATTACTTACACTTTTCATTTTTTCCTTATATCCACACAAAATTTTATTAAATTATACACTTTATATTATAAAGTGTGTCACACAATTTAAACAAAATACATATTATTAAAAACAGTTTAAAAACACATTTTAAAAAACCATAATCATTTCAGTTTCAGCAATCATCGCATACTAATCCTAATTTCACGTCGAACATTTAAAAAACTTTTTATGGAATTCGTTTTATTTTTTGCCTTGAAGTTATTTAACCTTGCATAACAACTTAAAAATTGCATCATTATTTGTGTAAATCTGCTCATTTAATATTATTTAATTCGTTTTGTTTTAATACCGCGTCTTTATGTTAAAATTTAACATACAATGTTCAATTTAAAAAAAAATAAAATTTTGTTCTCAGTCAAGTCAAGTCCCGCCAAGCTTTTCTGTGCGGCCCGAAACGCTATTATTAGGAAGGTACTTAGGGTTTCTTAAGTATTTTAAAATCTTGAGCGAGGATGCGCGAGAACATTCATCGGTAGGTACGAACTTAATCCCCCAACCTCCCCAATCCAGGCGTTCCCGGCCACTCGCTAGCATGGTAATGTTTTTAGTTTTTGTTCGTTAAATTTGATTAGTGTTTAGTTAAGTAAATGTTACATTATCTGTGCATAATGGCAGGCGCGTCTTCAGCATCAAAACGAAAAATAAGTGATGAAAATAGAGTGTTTCAAGACAATTGGGAAAAAGATTACTTATTTTGTTGTTGCAAATAAACTTCTTTCGGCAACATGTTTAATTTGAAAGTGAAAGTAACATATTAAAAAAATATAACATTGTTCGTCATTACACCACAAAACATAAATCATTTAATGACACTTTTCCTCCCGGCTTTTTAATAAGATGTCAAAAGTTCACTTTTTTCGAGAAATCATTGCAACAGGAACAAAATGTAATGTCAGTGGCTGCAGCTCTCTGATTCTCTGATTCGTTAGACGAATTGAAGATATAGCCAAACATCTTTTTGATCGCATCATAGAAGATCTGAAAAATTGAACATTATTTAGTTTGGCTTTTGATTCTAGCACCGATATTTCAGCAACATCACAATGTTCAGTTTTTGTTAAATACTGCTACAGATAAGGTTTCAGTGACGTCAAAAGTACGATTTACACTGTACAACTTTCTATTTGTATTTGCATAATGCAACCATCTTTTTTTTTACCTAGGAAAACCGACTCTTAAGAGTCCACCCTTCATTTTGTATAGAACCTTTTTGTGGAGAATGTGATAGTAAACAAATTTTGTAATAACTGAAATTCACGTAAAACCAATATTTCACGAGATATTTGAGAAAAACTGATTTTCGCAGCCTTCGACCTTCAATAATTTCTATGGCGGCACGATTTTTCAACGGACTTTTTACACAGTGTTTCTTATAGCGATGCAAAGAAAATCGCGTAGGAAAATCTTCACTTGGAATTTTTTAGAAGATGAATACTAAAATGACTGGACTATAAACAATTTGAAACTATGAAATTTTAATCCAAAACATTTTAAACTAAAGAGGATGGGAATCCTTGTTCTAGAACATAATGTTTCATTACATTTATGGTTTTTAAATTATTATGTTTCGAAACAAAGAATTCAAATTTTTATTTCGAACGATCGTTCAAATTTCCTTGCTTCACCCAATTGGATCATCAATGATATTTGTTCCGTGTCTGACGTCATATGCGCAAACTTCAACGAAATAAGGTTTAGTTTGTAGCACACCATATAATACTCCCACGACGATTTTTTCTAATAAAAAAATTTGAATAAAAAAATTTTAAAAATCTGAATAAATCCGAAACAACACCTAATTGTTCTAATAAATCGAAAATGAGAATAAATAAAGTTCAAAATTTGAAAAGTGAATTTAAAATTTTTGAATAAATAAATAAAAAATGTGAACAAATGAAGTCTAAATTTTGAATAAGTAAAAGATAAACAATTTCTCTAATAAATAAAAAAAAAAATTATTCGGTTAAAAATCAAATTGATGTTAACAAAATTTTTCCAGATATTGCTTCACACATTTTAGATCAGGATCCTATTAATACTCATTTGCTACAACTACTAAATTTAATTTTAAAATTTTATTTCACTAAAAAATGTTTCTTTAAATCAAGCAAAAGATCGAATTAGGCAGAAATACTCTAAACTTATACTGTTTAAAAACCAATAATTTTCCAACTTCTTCTCGGTATATCAATGACTTTTCGCCAAAGTATCACAAGTGACTTTTGCTGAAAATTAAGTTTTCTGACTTTGTTAAACAGCAAACCAATTAGAATCGCTTGCCAAAGTATCCTAAGTTGTTTAATAATTGATTATTGAGAAAACAGTTTTTATTTATATCGTAAGTTCACATAGTCTATTTAAGTATCCGTTATAACATTGCAAGTTATCTGCTGCTGTAAATTTTTAGGTTTTATGGCTTCCGATAGTTTGGCAAAAAGCCATCAATATATTCTTTATTTGTACATTGTGATTCCAATGTTTCATAATTTCCTGCAGAAGCAGATGCTGAGTAATGCAGTTACTATCAATTTTTATTTGTAGAAAATTTAGAGTTTACTGTTTCTATATCAAATCTATCAACGACAAAATTGTTTTGTCGTATTTATTAGTGAAAAATATTTTTAGTTCTTATCTTTTCATTAAGGATAATAAAATGTAAAGCAGTGTTGCCTACATTATCAGATTAGCAATTTCTTTGGAAGCAGATCTTGCAGGTTAATGTAAAATATTAGCCCCTACTCGTCAGATCAATTCTATTCGAACGGACCAGCTCGATCATTTTATTAGGACCAGATTCTTCAAGGTAGTTTCAACATTCTTCTTGAAATTTCACCTTTTTCAAAAAAAGTTGAAATTTCCGCATTTTTTTGAAAAAAGTTAAAATTTCACCTTCTTTGAAAAAACTTGTAATTTCACGATTTTTAAAACACTTGAAATTTATTTAAAAAACTTGAAATTTCTCTTTTCAAAAACTCGAAATTTCAATTTATGTTTGCGGAAAAAAATACGAGTTTCGAAAAACTTGAAATTTCACCACTTTTCTTGAAATTTCTCCTTTTTAAAAAACTAGAAATTTCAATTTTTTTTTTAAAGTTGAAATTGGTCTTCCAAAGGTGGTTCTTTTGCCTACATGGCGATTTTATTTTGAAACCTTTCAGATGTGTTTACGAAAAAAAAATCAGAGTTTCGAAAAACTTGAAATTTCAACATTTTTCTTGAAATTTCCCCCTTTTAAAAAACTCGGAATTTCAATTTTTTTTTAAAAAAGTTGAAATTGGTCTTCCAAAGGTGGTTCTTTTGCCTACATAAAGATTTTATTTTGAAACCTTCCGGATGTGTTTATGAAAAAAAATCCGAGTTTCGAAAAATGTTGAAATTTCAACTTTTTTAAAAAGGTGAAATTTCTAGAAAAATGTTGAAATTTCAAGTTGTTTTAAAAACTTGACATTTCTAGAAAAATGTTGAAATTTCAACTTTTTTAAAAAGGTGAAATTTCAAGAAAGCTGTTGAAATTTCGAGTTTTTTTTAAAAAGTTGAAAATGGTCTTCCAAAGGTGATTGATTCTTTTGCCTACATAAAGATTTTATTTTGAAACCTTTCGGATGTGTTTATGAAAAAAATCCGAGTTTCGAAAAACTTGAAATTTCAACATTTTTCTTGAAATTTCACCTTTTGAAAAAACTTGACATTTCTAGAAAAATGTTGAAATTTCAACTTTTTTAAAAAGGTGAAATTTCAAGAAAACTGTTGAAATTTCGAGTTTTTTTTTAAAAGTTGAAAATGGTCTTCCAAAGGTGATTGATTCTTTTGCCTACATAAAGATTTTATTTTGAAACCTTTCGGATGTGTTTATGAAAAAATTCCGAGTTTCGAAAAACTTGAAATTTCAGCATTTTTCTTAAAAAGCTTGACATTTCTAGAAAAATGTTGAAATTTAAACTTTTTTAAAAAGATGAAATTTCTAGAAAACTGTTGAAATTTCGAGTTTTCTTTAAAAATACCGAGAAACTTTTGAAAAACTTTGACTTGAAATGTTACAAGCATTTGACAAAACCATTCGAATTCTGATCTAACATGGCTACATCTATAGAGCGCTGTTTTTATACTTCAAATTGTAAGCGCCCTCTCAAATCAGTTTCAAATAGTTCAAATTTTAAATGAACCACGATCAGACATCTTCAAAAACTCAAATTTAAAAAGAAAATTTGAAATAACAACTGCAAAAATTGTTTTCTTCTGAATAGTTGCATACTTTTAAGAACTAATATGCAGTGTATTAATATGAAATAATATTTCTATCTAACCAGTTTTGTTTTTATTTAATCAAGACTGAATGGAGCTAGCTGGAAATTAAATCGAGTTGTAGAAAGCGCTATTTTTGGTAAATGTAAAAATTTCCACTTGCAATCAATAAAATAATTTTCATAAAAGTTTTTGCTTGTGCATTATTATTAGCATCTTAATTATACCAGGAATCAGTTCTTGGTGAATAGAAAATGAGATTTGGAAACCTTAATTATATTTGTCATGATTTAATTTATAAACGTCAAGGAATACTACTGCATGCTAAAATGCACTACTAATGCATCACTAATTTAAAATTACAAATTATAAAATTCAAGGAATACTACTATGAATATACTACATACTAAAATACTTACAAGTTAATCATTTTTTCAAGCTTGGGATGAATCTTGGTTTTGAAAATATCCTTTTGCCGCCTCTTATAATTTGAAGCCCATTTGTGACCGCAGGCAGGTTCCAACGCATTACTGGCAGATCTCACTTCTTTTTGGCAAATTTCAAGACGTTACTTCCTGCAAGATGAAAATTCAATTTTTACCTTCTGATTGTATATTTCCATGTAGTTAACTTCCACCTTGTATGTAAGTTTGTAACTTTTTTGCTTTGCAATGAGATCAAATAATATATCGCAGAGTCTTGGTATTGTGCCCTTTTTGTCCTGCGTGCCCATCATCGTATAGGATTTACCTGAACCTGAAAAAAAATTAACAAACTAATTAAATCAATCTGAATAACTGGAACATAAAATTTTACAATTCTTTATTCTTCATTGCGTCCTTCATATGATCATAAATGCCCACTCATTGTTAAATCGTCTCGCTCTAATTTCATTAATAATTCAAATAATTTGTCAGCTTCCATCTATGACCCACCATTGTACCCTATCAAAATATTAACAAATTATTCAGTCAATCATAAAATTAAGATAGTAAACTTAAATGAATAGAGTCGAATTAAGGGACCGTCTAACAGTTTTGAGTTAGGAAAACTTCAAAATACAGAAACCCCAGCGAAACATTATTTGTATATTATTAAACTGTTATTATATTGAATACATGCAGAACAAAAAAAAAGCCAGATCTAATAATGCTTTTACTATACACAGTACCGAAAAGTGTGATTTTTTGTTTCTTATCAGAATTTGAATTATAAATGCAATTCTAGCTTAACATTAGATTATTGGTTTGAGCTGATTTTAAGACATTTTTTAAAATATGATAAAAATGTGCTTGATAAGGTGTTTAAAAAGTTATCTGGAGAAAATAAGGAAAATTTTATAGAAGTAAAGAAAACCTGGAGTTATCGAAGTTTCACTTCATTTGCTTTGACATACAAAAAGATAAAAAAAGATCAGAATTAAAATGAGACGTAAAAGAAAAAAGATTTTCTAATGTGCTATATTAAAACTTTTTAAACACTTGAGTGCAATTATTCAAAACTGACTAAAAAATGAAAGAATACTTACTCGACTAAAGAGATGGCTGTTGCAGAGTCTTGATTCAACCAAAAAAACACAATCTTTTTGGAGCAGTCACTAGAATAGCTACATAAAATAAAATAATTAGATTCAAAATTTTTGTTTAGTAATTAAAACTCTTACCAAATTTTTTTCGAGCTTTTCAGACCATACCGATTAATAGCTCTATTAATGTTGCTTACAATGTGCACTGAAAATTCACGATTTCCTGTGTTTGTTTTGCTAATGCTCATGTAGGACATATGATAACAGCTCTAAATCCTTCTTTCTTTGGTCCTATTAAATCACTGATAATTGGTAACAAAAAAGCAGCTTAATTACCAGATCCTGTGACCGCACAAGCCAATATTTGTCGCCCCTGCAATAGTATAATGAATACAATTTACATTCACTACAGATTAGGAATCACATCAAATATTAATTAAATTATTTCTATCTCTAGTTAAACAGAGTTTGAAAGCATAAGTGATTTAGCAACAAATATTTTTATACAGATGTCAACATTCTTAAGTTGCAACCATATTCCTAATTTAATTTAATTGTAATACCTCTAACATTACTGGTAATGCTTGTTGTATTATAGTTGGTTAAACATATCCACATTTTTTAATATTTTCAATAAGATCAGCGTCAATATTAAATTCATCAAATGTTTCAACAGATTGGGGGGCATGACTTCCAACAACATTTAACCCAAGTTGATTTCGATACTGATTAACCTAAGAATACCAAAATTCAAATTCAAAATTCAAAATTTGAAAAGCTTTGTTTTAATGTTTGTTTCAGTAAATTTAAACGACCCAATCCATTACGGTTATGTGCTGGGTTCCGGCTTGTAAACATTACAGTCAACGAGTCACACTTACGTTGCGGTACGCATAGATGCAGAGAGCAGCCATGTGGTGGCAAATCACTTGGCCCCTCACACTCACTCACACACAGCATCATATGCATAGTACCTATAGCCTTACACATTTAAATTCACAGAAACTTTGATTAGGTAAGGCACAAGCCAGTAGTAATAACTTAGGTCGTTTAAATTTACTGAAACAAATATCTATGTAATACGACTTTGATCAGAAATTTACAACAAGCGGCAATTATGAGGTTATGTTACATTTAGTTAGAATAACACCCATATTTCAGTTATGATTACTCATTTTTCATGAATGAACGCTTCTATGGACCACATTTAGTGAATTCTTGCCGTTTTTGGTGTTTTTTCCCCTTAAAATATATCACTATTTCGCAAATTTCACGTGTTAAACTAAATTTGTTTTGATAACGCACCTTGACCTATGACAATAAAATGGCCGCGCCTACGTCACACTAATGTCCCGCATGTAACATGGGGGCAAGAAGCCAGTCTATATCGCGTTTAAAGTTGTGATTTTAAAGCACATGTGCGGCGAAAACTTGTTCGGTCAAAATCGCTTACGGAAAGGGAAGCCGACCGTTGTCGATTTTAAGGTATTTCTGGATTTGTTCTACTTACAGCCTTTATTTTTCAATATTTCTGAATTTTGTTTTTGCCAATGTAAACTACAGCATCTCTTCTACAATTTTAATTGACGTAATTCTAAAAAATTATTAATTTTCTATTTTAAAAAAAATTATTAACTTAAACGCTTAATACTCAACTTCACGAGAACGTACAAAAATATTAATCAATTCAAATTGTTGTGTAAGTCTTCAACAAAATGTTTGCCAAAGACAATTATTATCTGTGCATAATAAATAATAATAATATTTCCTTGTAATATTTTTTAGATGCCAAGCCGGTGTGTAGGCAGTCCCAGGGTGCAAATTGAATTACGATAGCACTTTGAAACAAAGTAAGGCGGTGAAAACATTTGCATTTCCGAAGGATGAATGAAAAAAGCAAATATGGATGCGAGCTATCCCCAAGGCTAATTGGAATCCCTCCCGTCATTCTGCAGTATGCATCAAACACTTTCACCAAACATGGAACAAGAATGTTTTGAATACTATCTAAGTAAGGTAAGTACATTTGTGAAAAAAAGCACAGAGTTTATTGAAGAAGAAGCGCTTCCAAAGCATAAAAATTTACTAGAGCTAATTGATACTCAATTAAATTTGTTATTATCTAAGCGAAAGACTATATAACGTTTGCATTTATGATTTTTTCACAGTCGCCAGTTGTATTTAATTATTTATCACACATATCAAAAAATCTTACATCCAGAGAATCGAATGTTTCATTATTACTTGATGAAATTTATGTAAATAAATGTCAAACTTTTAAAGCGCAAAAGATTGTTGTCTGTGCTGAAAATAATCCGGCGGAACTAGCCAAAACAGTACAAAGTTTTATGATAAGTTCCTGTTTTGGTCATTATAAAGAAATTGTAAAATTATGTTCATAATTTGTTTAAATACTTCAAATTTAATAATATGATTTATTTGCAACAATTTACATTTTTTTTAAAGGGACAGTTATACATATTGTGAAGGAATATTGAATTCTGAATTAAAAAGTCTTGATACATCAATACCATTGAATTAAATATCTGAAAATTACCAGCAATTTTTATTACAGTTAACTACAAAAATCAAGTAGGCAACGAAACAATTGATTATTATAATTGTTAATGCGGCAAAAACAGTTTCCAATGTTGTTTTCATTTTATTAAGCGATTCTTGCAAAAACGCGACGGTTTTATTAGACATTAAGAAAGTGATACCGGATGTTTTTCTTAATTTCAAATTCGAGCAAAACATAAGGCGTAACTTGACACATTGTTTTGTTTATTTATGTCTGGAAAATTAGGTTATGTATATAATTTGTTTAAATACTTCAAATTTAATAATATGATTTATTTGTAACAATTTACAATTTTTTTAAAGAGACAGTTATACATATTTTGAACGAATATTGAATTCTGAATTAAAAAGTCTTGATACATCAATACCATTGAATTAAATATCTGAAAATTACCAGCAATTTTTATTACAATTAACTAGAAAAATCAAGTAGGCAACGAAACAATTGATTATTTTAATTGTTAATGTGGCAAAAACAGTTTTCAATGTAATTTTCATTTTATCAAGTAATTCTTGGAAAAACGTGACGGTTTCATTAGACATTAAGAAAGTGATATCGGGTGTTTTTTCTTAGTTTCAAATTCTAGCAAAACGTAAGGTGTAACTTGGCACAATGCTTGGTTTATTTATGTCTGGAAAATTAGGTTATGTTTATAATTTGTTTAAATACTTCAAATTTAATAATATGATTTATTTGCAACAATTTACAATTTTTTAAAGGGACAGTTATACATATTTTGAAGGAATATTGAATTCTGAATTTAAAAGTCTTAATACATCAATACCATTGAATTAAATATCTGAAAGTTACAAGCAATTTTTATTACAGTTGACTACCAAAATCAAATAGGCAACGAAACAATTGATTATTATAATTGTTAATGCGGCAAAAACAGTTGATTAAATCCGAATCGGAAATACAATGGGATGATTATTTAATTTTACAAATCCGCCAAAAATTCAAATAATTCTTTCTGACTTTCAATTTTTGGATTTCACTTTTCAGAAGTATGTTTTACATCCTCACCAAATTACAGGCTAAAATCCTTACCAGTTAATTGGTTATGATTTTTTTAACTCATTCTTGCTTGTGGGATCATCTATTATCAAAGTGACTAGTTTTAAAAATCCGCCAAAGATTCAAATAATTTTTTCTGGCCTTCAATTTTTGGATTTCAACTGAGTCAATGGTGCAACGACCTGATAAAATAAACAATTTCACCAAATGGTAATTCAGCTTGTTTAAAGCCCCCGTGCCGCGTTTTTCATAATTAGGCAAATGTTTTCTTTTAATTAAGAGATTATTTGAATAAGACAAGGTCATTTCTTTTTTGTTTTGCCAATAACTCAATTTACCAAAAAATGTACCGTACAACGGTATTCTTCAAAATGCAGGGAATGGGAAAGAAACCCGTCATATTGGCTTTCAAGTTGTATTACGTCATCGGGCGGGCGACGAGTTCGCCCGAGTGAACACACCTGCTTCGTCCTTGGGCAACAGAGCAAAATAAATGTCATTATTTAACATAAATACTGTACGATTTTGTCGAAGACAGTTAGTTAGATTAATTTTGCATAATTTTTAATTTGTTTTGAAAAATTTTCAACAAAAAATCGCGTTTTTTTAAGTTTCTTGCTTGTAAAATTGAAACTAATGAAGCAATCTAATGATGTGAATACGCGAATTGTAGAGAATTAAATTACGATGAGAATTTGTCCGGACCTAAGTCGATAAAGTGTCATTTTCGAAACAAAATTGAAATATTTTTTTTTTATCGGACCTAAGTCGATAAAAATTCACGTAAAACCAATATTTCACGCGATAATTGAGAAAAACTGATTTTCGCAGCCTTCGACCTTAAATAATTTATTTGGCGGACACGATTTTTCAACGGACTTTTTACACAGTGTTTCTTATAGCGATGCAAAGAAAATCGCGAAGGAAAACCTTCACTTGGAATTTTTTAGAAAATGAATCTAAAATGACTGGACTATAAACAATTTGAACCTATGAAATTTTAATCCAAAACATTTTAAATTAAAGGGGACGATAGTCCTAAAAAGGATGGGAATCCTTGTTTTAGAACATAATGTTACATTACATTTATGTTTTTTAAATTATTATGTTTCGAAAGAAAGAATTCAAATTTTTATTTGGAACGACCGTTCAAATTTCTTTGCTTCGCCCCCCACTGATTAATGTTCGCTGTTCAGACAGCGTCATATGCGCAAACTTGAACGAAATAAGGTTTAGTTTGTAGCACACCATATAATACTCCCATCACGAATTCATCAAATAAAATTGAAAAATCGGGATAAATCCGAAACAACACCTAATTTTTCTAATAAATCGAAAATTAGAATAAATAAAGTTCAAAATTTGAATAAAGTGAATTTAAAAATTTTGAATAAATAAATAAAAAATGTGAGCAAATGAAGTCTAAAATTTGAATAAGTGAAAGATAAACAATTTTTCTAATAAATAAAATATTTGAATAAATTAAATATAAGAAATCTGAATAAATCCAAAATATTTCAATATCTCTAATAAGAAAAAAATAGTTAAAGCAAATCACAAATTCAATTTTTCTAATAAATAACAAAATAAAGTCTAAAATTTGAATAAGTCAAAACTACAATTTTTCTAATAAAAAATTTTAAAATCTGAATAAATCACAGATTCAACATAATTTGCCTGACAACTCAAAAATACGAACAAGCAAAAAGTCAACAACAAATTCACAACGTACCAAAGGCGAAGGAGATTTCTGAAATTCTCCGGCGGGATATGAACCGACTTGTGCTCTTGGTTCTTATTCGCCAGATTCCTAATCAAATTGTTTATGTTGTGCTTCCCGTGAGTATCGGTGTATCGGTGGTACTTGGGGTCGACGAACGATTTTATCACGGTCATGGCCTGATAGTGCAAAAAGAACAGCTCGAGCACCGTGTGGTTCTGGTGGCTCCACAACGTCAGCAGCTTCTCGGTCGGGGAGTTCCCCCTCAAAATTTCGCACCGAAGCAACTAGAAAAATTCATTCAATTCTCGATTTTGTGTTTTGTGAGTTCTCACCTGGATGGTCGCTACATCGTATTGCATATGTTTCCCATTTGTCGTTTTGGTCGAGGATTCGACACAATTCTTTCCGTTCTGTGTGGGGCAACTGGTGGATGTACATAAAATGATTGTCGGTCATCTTAACCAATTTTGTTGGATTTTCCCCACAATTAACCATAAAAGCGAGGTTAGGTCGGAACTGAAAATACTATCCATTTCATGGGGTTTAATAACTTCAATTTAAATAGTAACTGCTAATTAATTAAATCTATTCATTTTTAATAATAGTAATTATAAAACAATAATAATAATCTTAACATTTACAACCAAACATACATAATGATATGATATGACGTCAGTGTCCGTTCAAGTAAGCGATTCTCGCCCTTATTGAATGGGTTCTATAAAAATGAAGCGAATCGGAAAGAAACCGGTCAAATTTGCGTTCAAGTTGTTCGTTAGTGAGACGACCAAGTGTGCGAGAGAGATTCAAATATCGGAAAAGTATTGAGCGATTTCTGAAGAAACGGTGCAACCGATTTTCAAATTCTAAAGTGTATATGTCTTAAAATATTGTTTGAATTTGCGCCAACGTTTTAGTTTTTTAATTTTTGTTTTAGTAAAAAAGATACTGTATTTTATATTGTTATTAAAAAAATTACAAAAAATCGGCCCAACGGTGACACCGGTTGACACCGATTTCTTAATGACAAAACTTTATTTATTTTTGAATGTTGTCAGATAATAACGGCCGAAATGGAAAAATGAATTTTTCTTTGACAATCGCATACACCGACAGTCCGCCGGGCTCTGTTATTTACAAAAGAGAGGTGGGACGTGCGGCGGTAAGACAAAAATAATATACTTTAATATTTTATTTCTTCAATATTTTTATGTGGTTCTCTATTATTTTTGGTAAGACCGCTTTTCCGAAACAAAATTATAACTTTGGAAACAATGTAGCGCCCGTCTTAGAGACGGTGAGTTTTTATAGTTGAATTATTGAAAAACATTATTTTATGTTAGAATCTAAATTTATATATTGGAACTGCGCTCTTTCTCTACAATAAAACACAACTATATTTAATATGCATTATTTTTATTAAATTTAACAATTTAATTTAAATTTGATATGAAAATTGTCACCTTTTTGTAACATCTCTAAAAAAAATACAAATCATTATTACACCTTCTTTCCAAACTATGTTTGGAGATAAGTTTTAACATAATAAGCTTTAACCCGTAACTGGTGAGGTGGAACTTTTGTCACATAACGGGTGAGCTGGATGGAGTCACACAGGCTCCTTTTTTAATCTCAAATATTGAAAGTCGAAATCGTGTATTGAACCAAATTTGGTACATTTTAGGAATAAAAGACATTATAAATTTATAGTAAAAATTTAATTTCATCCTCAAAAATAGTTTTGTAGTTTGCAGAAAAAAAAAATACAAAATGGTGCAAGTTAATTAAATTCTGGTAGACCTTTGGTATTTAATTCACTGAATAAAAACTATTTTGTTCTTTGGAAAGTACTATATCATTGTGAAATAAAAGAATGTTGATGAATAATTATTACAAAGAAATAGACAAATGTATCTGTTAACGACTTTTTATATTATCAAGTCACTTTCTTATCTTTTTTTTGTATCCAAAGTGATATGTTTAGTTTTTGTTAGAATAATAAATATTGCATAATTTTCTGCCATTGAGTGCAGTCGAAAGTTCATTGAGTAACCTTTTATTTTCGAATATTTATATACAGTCCACTATATTTTAGTTCTTCTACTTTAACATCTCGATTTGCCATTGAGTGCAATAGAAGACAAAAACATTTGGTCCAAACAGTATCTATTGATAAAAATTCTGGCATGGTGTAAACTTGGGTAACGGCGCATTAGTTGTTTTACCTAACTTCTAAGAAAATGATAAGTTATCAATTATAATGTAATGAAAATAAAGTGAAATACTAAAAAAATATAGCAATACTAAAAAATTACGAAAAAAATGAAAATTTAATAAAAATTTAAAAAATAAAAATTAAAAAACTTATTGGTATAATAATACTTCTTGAATAATCTCTTTCTAAATTAAATTATATATAAAAACATAACAATACAAATAAACAATAATTCCTAAAAAGTGTGAACATAAAATAAACAACTATAAATTATAGAAAGTAAAAAACAAAATAGCATATAAGGAATAGGACATTATTCGTATCTTTGCAGACATTTCCTGCATATTTTATTATTATTATTGATAATGAAGTTACCCCATTATTGTAACTAGTAACAAATTTATAGCAGATTATCAACTAAAAAACTTTCATAATTGGTGAGGTGGAGTCTCAGAGACTCCGACTTGTAAAAAAAGGGTTTTACACTCAGAACGGCACTCTGTCGACTGTAGCACAATAAATAAAACGCACTTTGAGGAAGGTATATAAAAGGTCACGGGCGACAAATAAACAAATCGAAAGTAATGACGGTTTTAAAATTTCCAGGAGTCTCCCTGACTCCACCTCACCGGTTACGGGTTAATTATGTCAATAGACGAATTGTAGAGAATTAAATTACGAGAAGAATTTGACCGGACCTAAGTCGATAACGTGTCAATTTCAAAAAATAAATTTAAAAAAAAATTGAAAAAAAAATTGAAAAATCTGAATAAATCCGAAACAACACCTAATTTTACACCTTTCGAATCTCGTTCTCGATGTTCCTTTCGACTTAAACAATTGAAGAGTGCGCACAAAAAACGCTAAAAACATGTAAAAACAAAACTTTTTTTATTATTAAATCACATTTTTAATAAAGCAAAATGCCATCTACAAACTTATTGTGGCGAAATTTGAAACTTCCTTCTAGTATGGGCATTCGGCATGTGTCGTGCAGCGTTTTTCCACCAATAACTCAATTTACCAAAAAATGTACCGTGCAACGTTATTCTTCAAAATGAAGCGAATGGGAAAGAAACCCGTCATATTGGCGTTCAAGTTTTATGACGTCATCGGGATTTTAACCGAATGCGCCCGAGTGAACAACTGCTTCGTCCTTGGGCAACAGAGCAAAATAAATGTCATTATTTAACATAAATACTGTGTGCTTTTGTCGAAGACAGTTAGTAGATTAATTCTGCATAATTTTCAACGCGAGAATCATAACTTTTAATTTGTTTTGAACAATTTTCAACAAAAAATCGCGTTTTTTTAAGTTTCTTGCTTGTAAAATTGAAACTAATGAAGCAATCTAATGATGTGAATACGCGAATTGTGGAGAATTAAATTACGGTGAGAATTTGTCCGGACCTAAGTCGATAAAGTGTCAATTTCGAAGAAAAAAAAACTTACAAATCCAAAGACACTGAAAGCTGAATTTTTATTATTTGAGGCAACGAATAAAAACGAATCAAAAACTTAGATTTGTTATTTGATGCCCTGAAAACTATAAAACCAAGCTCAGTAGCTAGCGAACGAGTATTCTCAATTTCAGGCAATATTGTGTCCAAAATAAGAACAAGACTTAGCCACCGTTCAGTGGATATTTTATGTTTTTTAAAATCCCATTTTCTTATGAGAAATTAAAATTAGTGAAATAAATGTAAATATTAGTTGACATTTTTGTTTGAGTTTTCGTTATTTTCTGTAAGCAATGTGTAATCCTTAATTTTTTTTCTTCATATTTTGACTTTGATGTTTATTTCGTTTATTTGGTATTTTATATAAATTAACTGAAATATTTTTCCCTATGCTATTTTTGTTGACAAAAATTCGAAATCACGCTCGCGCAAATCTGCTTGTAAATCCAATTTTTAATGTTGCATTGTGATTGACGAATTTAGTGAATGGGCAAGAAACCCGTCAAGTTGTTTGATTAATTTGTGAATCAGTTTGAGACAGCTTGTTAAAATAAGGGAGTTATTTTGCCTATACGTTACATTAGAACCCCCATAAGAGAATAAAGTTGAATTTGGCCGTAAACCGCCATAAGTATCTGTGATTAACATACATCACAGATTTTTTAGGTTATATTTACCAAATGTCAGGTTGTAATGTTTATTACATTTATAATTAAAAAATTGTGATAATTAATCGAAAATTAACCGACTTTGCCTACGAAATTTATTAATGGATCCAATCGAGTTGTTTGTGGAGGTTTTTACAGGAATCTAACCTCAAACATGGATGAAATTCATCTGGAAATTTTTCAAAACGGATCCAACTATTCAACTTTCGTTGTAATTGCAACCGATTTAATCAAAACCGATTTTAAGAAGCAGAAGAAAATTATTCTTCTCCATATCGATGGTATTCAACTGCATTACATCATCCGGGAGTTGCATTTAAGCGGAGTGTATCGCGAAAACTTCATTTCTCATTATCAACATTAAGTTAGATTTGTTTTAATTCCTGCCAGGAGCGAACTCATCGATTATAATTGGTAATTTCTCAATTTGATTAGTCCCGAAACTGATTTTCTTCTTTTAGGAATTGCAGAATGGAACATTTAGTGAAGGAACGCTGCGAATTGGAGCACACCCTGTCCTGGCTGTCGACGCTCGGAGGGGCATTTTCCGCCCTGGGCGATTATTTCGCACACTGTGCCGAAATGGCCGGTAAAATTTCTGTCAATCAGTTAAAACTAGGTTTAAGGTTAGGCGACCCGAGCGTGGTCGCGCGTTGCAGGCGGTTCTTCAGCTTGAGCTTGATTCAAAGGCATTATTTTAAATTGGCGAAACGTGTCGTTTATAACGAGTATGTGTTAGTGAAAAGGGCGACTGTGATTGAATTTCCCATTCTCTCAAACGGCCGTTTTCAGTGCCTTCCTAATTTATTGTCTGAATGTTAGTGGAGCAATATCAGAGCTGCATTATTTTTGCCTTTTTTGCATATTGCGGAGTGAGACTCCGCAGCGACTATTGACATCGTAGGCAAATCTTTGTATACATTTTGACATTTTCGGTTTACAACAGCCCAAGGTAAATCTGTAATAATCATTTTCGATACAAGTTCACTGTCCAATAATTTTCAAAGTTTGTGGTTGCTTGCTTCAAGCACGAAGCCAAATTGTGTGGAAAAACTGCACAAAATGGCAGCGTACGTTTTTACATGTTAAAAAAAACATTAATTTATTGTAAATTTTGAAGTTGTTTGACAAATCGTCAAATTAATTTTGGTTTATTCAATATTCACTTTTTGGGGATATTGGGTTATAGATGTCGCAGACAGATTGTAGAATCAGCTACAATACAAACCGCTTCGACAATACCGACCGTTAAAAATTCCCGAGCACCGTTAAAACAACAACTGTCACTCGTAAATTATAATCGGTACTGTTTTTGATCGGTACCGCATAATGGAGAACAAAAATTTATTGCGACGAGCCACATCGGTTTTTATTTGGCGGCGAACAACCGTTACCGATTCGCACAGACAAAATCGGAATTAACCTTCCAGTAGTCGCACCTTTTTTGAGACATTAGTAGTCGCTGCGGAGTGTGACTCTGCAAAAGAAAATTCTATATTTTTTTGAAATTTGAAGTTAATATTTGGTAATAAATTATAACCTTTTCAAGTGTATTATTAAGTTGTTATGCCATAAACATTAAAAAAAAAGTTTTGAGAAGAAAAAATTTCAAAATTTAATGAATACTACCCATAACGCAAAATTTTAATAATTTTACTAGATATTACACAAAATAAATACTGAAAACTTTTTATTTTACTGGTTCTCTTGTGGAACATTAAACAAGCTAATTTTAACTCAAACTTTAACTTAAACTTTGGTGTACATGTCGCAGCCGTATTGTAGAATCCGCCGCAATATGAAGCGGCTAGCCACTTTACAAAGCAGCTCTGTTTTGTAAAACGGCTGATTAACGTTTAGGCAGATTGTTTAGCCGGAATGTTGACTATGTGTAATGTAGGGCGACAATCAGCCATATTGTAGATGTCGGCGGCGAATTGTAAATTCAGTCGTTTTCTAAATGATTGGGGAGATTGTAAAATATAGAATGAACAGAGAATTTTTACAATTTGACTGAAAATTTTAGGTGCTTTATGAATCGCTGAATAACTCTGTCCGTTTGATAAAGGAAGAATTGTGAGACATTTTATTAAAAAAAACCTTTTATATCGAGTTAAACCTTTTTCTTATAGTTATGACTTTATATTTGTCGTAGCTACAAGGAAAGGTTTTCTTTATATAAAGTCCCTTTTCGCCGTTTTATAAATCGGCGACCCGTCATTTTGTTGCATTGGAGAACGCGAAACGTCGTTACAGTAAGGCTGACCAACGTTTAGCCGTATTACAACCCGCCTAAACGTTAACCAGCCGATTTACAAAATCGAGCCGTTTTATAATGCGGCTAGCCGGTTTGTATTGTAGCGGATTCTACAATCCGTCTGCGACATCTATAACCCAATATCCCCAAAAAGTGGATATTGAACAAACCAATGTTAACTTGACGATTTGTCAAAAACTTCAAAATTTACAATAAATTAATGTTTTTTTTTTTTAATATGAAAAAACGTACGCTGTCATTTTGTGCAGCTTTTCCACACAACTTGACTTCGTGCTTGAAGCAAGCAACCACACACTTTGAAAATTATTGGACAGTGAACTTGTATCGAAAATGATTATTACAGATTTACCTTGGGCTGTTGTAAACCGAAAATGTCAAAATGTATACAAAAATTCGCCTAAGACGCCAATAGTCGCTGCGGAGTCTCACTCCGCAATATGCAAAAAAAGCAAAAATAATGTATCTGAAGCTCTGATATTGCTCCACTAACATTTAGACAATAAATTAGGAAGGTACTGAAAACGGCTGTTTGAGAGAATGGAAAATTTCTTGCAAAATGAAAAAAACACAGTCGTGCCTAGTGACCTAGTGACCACAAATATTTTTTAAATATTTTTAAATAAATATTTTATACACATTTTTCGTGAGAGGTTTTTGAATATATTAATTCATATTTTTTCCAAACATTGAGAAAAAAAATTGAAACGAAATATTTATTTATATCTTTTCCAGAAATTGAGATAATATTGAATAAAATATACCCTGCAAAGCAATATTTTGTTTGAATATTAAAAAAAAATGTTTATGGCATCTACCTTTTTTATATAACACGCATATTACTGAAATATATTCCTTAATAGTATATTATTATACAAGTTTTATAAGACGATCTATTGTCGCGCGAATAAGTTTGGGGCACGACGAGCGAAGCGAGGAGTGCTCCAATGTCATGAGTGCGTCAATACGTCTTATAAAACGAGTGTAATATATTATTTTTTCTACTTT
The DNA here is from genome assembly GCA_949768715.1 of Dascillus cervinus. Taxonomy (NCBI): domain Eukaryota; kingdom Metazoa; phylum Arthropoda; class Insecta; order Coleoptera; family Dascillidae; genus Dascillus; species Dascillus cervinus. The sequence continues at coordinate 48,446 of CATKOX010000013.1, forward strand.
GGTGCTCTTAGTTTCAAGAAAATTTGAAAATTGTGCTTTCTAAATATTCTAGAGATTTTTAGGATTAGGTACTGGTTGTGTTGGTATTTGTCTTGTGTCATATGTCAACTAAAACTTCAAATTTAAAATCTCGAGTTTGATATTTTTGTGAAACATTCATGGAAGAATTAAGTTGTACACTTGGCTTGACCTTGACAGGAGCTCGGTAGAGATGCCCGACGCCGGCCAGCGTGCTATTACAGCAATACCAACGTAATAAGTATCAAAAACAAAAACCAAAAGGCGTTTCACGAAAAGTTCCTTTGTGACACTACTTTCAGTTTCACAATAACTCGCTTGTGATACCAAAGTAGAAAAAATATTTTCTTCAATATATTTTATTCAAATTAATAAAATATTTTGCTTAAAATATTTTTCTTAAAATATTTTCTTCAGTATATTCTTATTAATAAAATATTTAAATATTCAGAAAAGATTAATTATTTTATCAATACAAAATATGAAGAAAATATTTGTGGTCAGTAGGGGAGACTCCGCATGCGACTATCGGAAGGTTAAAAGGAGTTAGCTAGGAATTCGCCCAAAAAAGAAGCGGTTTCGCTCACTTTCGAAGGTCGGTCCTGTTTGAATCCGCCACGCTCCGGACGCAACGTGACGCGCGGTTTTTCGGTCAGTAGTGACTGTCATTACCCGAAAATTACACGAACAATTGACCGCGCGACCTAACTGTCTCAAGTCACGACTCCGCCAAAAAAAAAACTGAGACGTCCTAATTTGATACAGGGCGCCCGATAACGGAAAATCTGGCGAGGGATCGATTTAATTGGGCTTTTTTGAGAAATTTAATTACTACTCGAGTGTTTTTCTTGCTTGAATAAATTCGTTTGTAGGTTAAATAATAACAATAACGGTTGAAATTAATTTGCATTTAATGAAAATTAAATTTTGGAGACTTACTGTTTTTCGGTTCGGGGTTTGTGCGTCCGGGTGTGTGGATTTTGTGGTCACTTCAAGTTAATATCGCGTCAGAAAAAGCAGATTATGAGTCAGAAAAATCGATTCTCGGCCAGAAAAGTCACATCTGATTCAGAAAAAGCAGATTCTGAAACAGAAAAATCGATTCTGGGTCAGAAAAGTCACAATTCTGATTCAGAAAAAGCAGATTCTGAAACAGAAAAATCGATTCTCGGCCAGAAAAGTCACATTCTATGTCAGAAAAAGTAGATTATGAATCAGAAAAATCGATTCTCGGCCAGAAAAGTCACATTCTGACTCAGAAATAGCAGATTCTGAAACAGAAAAATCGATTCTCGGCCAGAAAAGTCACATTCTATGTCAGAAAAAGTAGATTATGAGTCAGAAAAATCGATTCTCGGCCAGAAAAGTCACATTCTGACTCAGAAATAGCAGATTCTGAAACAGAAAAATCGATTCTGGGTCAGAAAAGTCACATTCTATGTCAGAAAAAGTAGATTATGAGTCAGAAAATTCGATTCTCGGCCAGAAAAGTCACATTCTATGTCAGAAAAAGTAGATTATGAGTCAGAAAAGTCGATTCTCGGCCAGAAAAGTCACATTCTATGTCAGAAAAAGTAGATTATGAGTCAGAAAAATCGATTCTCGGCCAGAAAAGTCACATTCTGACTCAGAAATAGCAGATTCTGAAACAGAAAAATCGATTCTGGGTCAGAAAAGTCACATTCTATGTCAGAAAAAGTAGATGATGAGTCAGAAAAGCAGATTCTATGTCAGAAAAAGTAGATTATGAATCAGAAAAATCGATTCTCGGCCAGAAAAGTCACATTCTGACTCAGAAATAGCAGATTCTGAAACAGAAAAATCGATTCTCGGCCAGAAAAGTCACATTCTATGTCAGAAAAAGTAGATTATGAGTCAGAAAAATCGATTCTCGGCCAGAAAAGTCACATTCTGACTCAGAAATAGCAGATTCTGAAACAGAAAAATCGATTCTGGGTCAGAAAAGTCACATTCTATGTCAGAAAAAGTAGATTATGAGTCAGAAAATTCGATTCTCGGCCAGAAAAGTCACATTCTATGTCAGAAAAAGTAGATTATGAGTCAGAAAAGTCGATTCTCGGCCAGAAAAGTCACATTCTATGTCAGAAAAAGTAGATTATGAGTCAGAAAAATCGATTCTCGGCCAGAAAAGTCACATTCTGACTCAGAAATAGCAGATTCTGAAACAGAAAAATCGATTCTGGGTCAGAAAAGTCACATTCTATGTCAGAAAAAGTAGATGATGAGTCAGAAAAATCGTTTCTCGGCCAGAAAAGTCACATTCTATGTCAGAAAAAGTAGATGATGAGTCAGAAAAGCAGATTCTATGTATTAATTTCAAACTTTTTGTTTAGGTCCTTGCAGTATGTTTTTATAACCTCGAAAGCATTTTAAGGTTAAACCAAACTTTCAAGGCGATTTCACCTATTTAAATTTATAGCCTCCAAATGTGGTGTTTTCTAAACGTCACAGGCTCTGATAGTTGTCTGAGTTGTTTTGGTTAACTTTTTTCAGAGAAGCCTTAGAGGATGCGAATGATGGCATCAAAGTGAACGGCATACCAGTTAACAACCTGCGGTATGCGGATGACACCGTTCTCATAGCAGACAGTGAGGAGAACTTGCAGCATGCCTTGTGAAAAGTGGTTAAGGCGTGTGAAAACTAAGTACATGATCGTGTGAGCAAAGACCCAAGCGCAGATTAAGGACTAATAGTCAACGCAGTGCCGATCCAAAGAGTGGAGAAGATAGACTATCTAGGGAGCGTAATTAACGACCAATGGGACCAGGAAGTGAAATGCCGCATTGAGAAAGCGTCCGACAAGTTCTCTGCAGCAGTGAATTGGCACTACAACTGCGGGTCAGAATTGCGAGATGCTACGTGTTCTCGGTCCTGATGTATGTATGATGTAAGCTTGGACAATGAAGAGGCTCAAAGCCTTCGAAATGTGGACGTATCGACGCATGCTTTGCATTAGCTGGAAGGACAGAGTAGGTACGGAACGAAGATGTTATGGCCAGAATGAATAAGGAGAAGGAGCGTTGTAAAGCTGTAAAAGATTGAGGGGAAAAGAGGTCCTGGCTCAAGAAGAACCTAAGGCAATGGTTTGGGCAATCAACAACTTCCCTATTTCGCGCTGCTACCAATAAGGTCATAGTTGCCAATATGATCGCCAACGTCCCTTAACGGATACGGATACGGAAAAAGAAGAAGAAATAAATCGTGGCGAAGCAAAACCATGAATAAAAGAAATTTCAAGCGCTGCAGGTAGAGTATAAACATTCAATTTCGATTTCCCACTTGTCCAAATGTCGTTAGCAAAAGAAAAAACTCTCTCAACTGTTGCATTAGTTCCAGGGCGGCAGTAAATTGAACGAGAATAAAGAATACAAGAATTCGTTACATCACACACGCAATGGATCGGCCTGGCATCGTTCGAGTACTGAGATTTACAGTTTCCTAAAACTGTATAAAACCAAAGCAACGAATTAAAATATAAATGAAAATTGCGTAAGAACACGCCGCATAAAAAAAGACCTGAGGTGTGGATATGACAGACGATAGTTAGTCGTCAGTGGACGATAGCAGCGATTCTGGTGAACATTCGATAGTCATCGTATTGTTAGAAGTGAGGTTAGTTTTGATGACAGCAAGTGAGATCTCGTGATTTTGCCGCCATACATTTCTATCATGTTTAAAGTGTCAGATAAACATTGGGTAAATTATCTGTACCTTTATGGAAAATCACACTGACCGACTGACTGACTGACTGACTGTTGGCCGCTTGAATGTACCCTCCGCCAGAGACGCCCATAAAAAATTGTCGGAAAGGTTAACTGTCTAACTGAATGCAGACTGCAGACTGGGAGGAAGAAAATCTGATAAGTGGCAAAAGGTATGTGATATAAATTAATTTGAGACTTAATTATTAATAATTGGAATTTTGTAGACATGGACTGACTTCAAATACAAAACTTACAGCCCTATTCTGTAACTCACAACGGGACCGTTGGCTAAAGGTTTCTGTTCACAAATGGAAATAGTTATTCTGTAACTCAACGACATTCGTTGAGAACTGTCGTTCATGAAGAACGGATGCGTTTCGTATCGCCGTTTACTCACCGTTAAGAGATTTTTAGGTTACAAATTGTGTGTGTTGTTAATTTGTTATTGTGAAGTAAAAACATTATGGATGAAGCGTTTTATGAGTTTTTACACGAATTGCAGCAGCGATAAGTCACTGTCATTAATATTCTTTTCCATAAGTAGATACATTTCAACAATACAATTTTTTATTACCTGTTGGCAGCAAAATAATCAATTGATGCGCAATTTGCGAGATATGAGCAATCCATTCAACACCCAACATCCAACTGCAGTATTTAAGCAAATGGGAAATGTGGAAAATTGTAAGCTATTTGTAATGTCAATTTTTGCATAATTACTATATTTCTACTTTTTCAGATTTATTTCTAGAAGAGGATGCAGATAACAAACAAATGAGATTGGTGTGGATATTATAGATCTATATCAGGAAGGTATCAATGTGCGGAACTCTGTAGTTAGAACTATTTTACACACTAAATAAATAAATCGATTTTCTCTTGTAACGTATTTTGAAATTATAAACCGAATTAAATAATTACGCTACAGTCAAGTTCCGTTCTCACTAACTGTACGATAGAAAATTTTTCAAAAACAAGAGAAATTGAATATTCAAGCCTTTCTTCACCATCTTCTTCATTTAATGAAAATTTTATATTATATTGCAGTTCTAATTTATTTATTTTTAACCAAGTTATGGTTTTGTTCTGCGCTATAATTTTTTCAACATTTTTATTCAGAGCCTGCCTGCAACTCGAAAGTTCCAATTTCTCTTGGTTTTGAAAAATTTTCTATCGTATCGTTAATTGTGTTACTTTTTTCACTTTTTTGGTCGCCAATTCGTGCAGGTACAACAGAAATTGTTATGCCACGAGAGCACGATGCACGATTCAACTATAACCCCTCACTTTCTTCGCAACAACTTCATGCAAAAACGTCGTCCCCTTTCGTTGAGAAGTTTTCAATGTTTGGACAGCCAACGAGCGAATTAGAGAATACCGAATTGAAAGGTTTCGTTATCAACTTTGTTGAAACTCGTTCATGAACGCAAAGTTACAGAATAGGGCTGTTAAAGAGGAAGGCAAGTGCCAGGAAAGAAGAAGATATGGGCAAAAGTATATACGAGGAATGAATTCTTGGAGTAAGATTTTAAAATATGTTTCTAACAATGAATATTTCGATAGATAAATAATTTAATCTATTGAATGTATATGATATCCATTGTCTGTTTTAGCTTGATTTTATAAATAACAACTTACAAGTTCAAGTTCACGATGATAGTGTGAACGAGTTGCCATCATTAGCAGGACCTTCTGGAGTGCCAATGACACCATCCACCTCGAGCGGCAGTACTGTTGAAGCTATAGCTACGCCAAGCAGTCGAAAACGTAAACGGGCGACAGATTACATCAGCAATACCTTACCATAGATTGTTGATGCCATAAACAGACTGACAGATGTTCTTGATATATTGAATTTTGTTACCTTACTTTTATTATAATTTATTAGTAGAAAACCTCAGCCCTAGAACGGGCTGACAGTACCTATTTATTGTGTATTTATGCATTTTATTTATCTATTTTATTTATTATTTATCTACCATTTTATTTATATACATTTGCATTGCAATATAATGTATTTTGCTTTACTTACCTTTAATCTCCGTAAATTGGCGATATAAAAGATATAATTAGTCAATTGTTGACACTCAGCTTCGTCGCCTACTCTGATCCGTTCAAAAAAATTTGCAAAATAGACCACCATCGGGAATTATATTTGAATCGGTGAGTTGAAAAACAGTACAAGTCCAGAAATCTTATTTTGAGATAATCAACAATAAAAGTGTTAAGACAAGTGCTTTTATTCATTGGGCGGCCAAACTTGCCGAAACACTTATTCAATTTCACCAAATTGTAGTGCTCTTAGTCTCAACTTATTCTTCTTCATATTTAAAGCAATTTTATAACATAAAATCAAAATGGACTTGTACTGTTTTTCAACTCACCGATTCATTTAGAGATTGTTATATTAAGTGTTCAACATTAGTAACTTTGTTATTATTGAAACCACAAAGTCTGTTATTCACGAAAATAATATTGTTTTTAAAAAGAATGCCCCATACTTTTTGACCTATTTCGAAGGAATCTTTAATTTTTTACATACTTTAGTGTAGTGTATTAAATAAAAAGTTTTCGTGATAGAAAAGTAGTTGATTTGAAATTATAACAAATTAAATTTGCGAGTGTGCGAGTTACATTGTAGAGAAAGAGAGAGCGGGAGAGAGAAAAAACGAAGAAGAGAGAGAGATAGAGAGAGTGTGTCAATTTGTGTGTGTGTGTGAGAGAGAGAGAGAGAGAAAGCGAGAGAGAGTGAGTGTGTGTGGGAGAGAGAGAGAGAGAAAGAAAAAGCGAGAGAGTGTGTGTGTGTGTGAGAGAGAGAGAGAAAGCGAGAGAGAGAAAGAGTGTGTGTATTTGTGTGTGTGAGAGAGAGAGGATAGAAAGCGAGAAAGAGAGAAAGCAAAAAAGGGAGAGTGTGTCAGTGTGTGTGTGTGAGAGTGAGAGAAAGAAAAAGCGAGGGAGAGAGAGAGAGCGGGAGTGAGATAGAGAGCAATGAGATAATGAAGTAAAGTGTTTGGGTGTTCGAGTGCTCGAGTGCTCGAGTGTACGAGTGTGCTAGTGTGGTGGTGTGCTAGTGTGCGAGTGTGCGGGTGTGCGAGTGTGTGAGTTACATTGTAGAGAAAGAGAGAGCGGGAGAGAGAGAAACGAGAAAGAGAGAGAGAGAGAGAGAGGGTGTGTGTTTATTAAAGAGAGAGAGAGAGGAAGAGAGAGAGGGTGTGTGTGTGTGTGTGAGAGAGAGAGAGGAAGAAGAAGAGAGAGTCAGTGTGTGTGTGTGTGTGTGTGTGAGAGAGAGAGGGAGAGAGAGGAAGAGAAAGACAAGGGGGAAGCGAGAGAAAGTGTGTGTGTGTGTGTGTGAAAGAGGGAGAGAAAAGGAGAGTGGGAGAGAGAGAGAGAGAGAGAAAGACAGAGGGGAAGCGAGAGAAAGTGTGTGTGTGTGTGAAAGAGAGAGAGAAAAAGAAAAAGCGAGAGAGAGCGAGAGAAAGAGAGAGAGTGGGAGAGAGAGAACAAGAGAGAGAGAGAGGGAGAAAGACAGAGGGGAAGCGAGAGAAAGTGTGTGGATGGGTGAGAGAGCGAGAGAAAGAAAAAGCGAGAGAGAGCGAGAGAGAGCGAGAGAAAGAGAGAGAGTGGTAGAGAGGGAAATAGAGAGAGAGGGAGAAAGACAGAGGGGAAGCGAGAGAAAGTGTGTGTATGTGTGAGAGAGCGAGAGAAAGAAAAAGCGAGAGAGTGTTACCGGAACGGCCTTTCTCTACATACAAGCGGCCGCCTAACTGAGCACGGTACATGGCAGTATGCGATGTTTTGTTGTTGCCATGGGGAAATCAAATAAATAGACACGTCACCTTTTATACAAAGGAATGACCAGACGTGTTTTTACAACAAGCTCCGTATTTTTATTTGTGATTCTTTATGTGGGTAATTTTTAATGTACCAAGTTTGTAACAAGAGAGAGAGAGCGGGAGTGAGAGAGAGCAATGGGATAATGAAGTAGAGTGTTTGGGTTTTCAAGTGTTCGAGTGTGCCAGTGTGCGAGTGTGATAGTGTGCTAGTGTGCTGGTGTGCTAGTGTGCGAGTGTGCGAGTGTGCTAGTGTGCGAGTGTGCGAGTGTGCTATTGTTCTAGTGTGCTGGTGTGCTAGTGTGCGAGTGTGCGAGTGTGCTAGTGTGCTAGTGTGCGAGTGTGCGAGTGTGCAAGTGTGCTAGTGTGCTAGTGTGCTAGTGTGCTAGTGTGCGAGTATGCGAGTGTGCAAGTTACAGTGTAGAGAAAGTGGGAAAGAGAGAGCGGAGAGAGAAAAAACGAAGAAAAGAGAAAGAGAGAGAGAGAGGGAGTGTGTCAGTTTGTGCGTGTGTGTGAGAGAGAGAGAGATGGAAAGAAAAAGGGAGAGTGAGAGAGAGAAAGAAAGAAAAAGCGAGAGAGAGAGAGAGACAGAAAGCGAGAGAGAGTGTGTGTGTGAGATAGTGAGAAAGCGAGAGAGAGAAAGGGTGTGTGTTTTTGTGTTTGTGTGTGAGAGAGAGAGAGAGATAGAAAGCGAGACAGAGAGAAAGAGAGAGAGAAGGCAAAAAAGGGAGAGTGTGTCATTGTGTGTGTGTGTGAGAGAGAGAGTGAGAGAAAGAAAAAGCGAGAGAGAGAGCGAGAGAGAGAAAGATAGAGATCAATGAGATAATAAAGTAGAGTGTGTTAGTGTGCTAGTGTGCTAGTGTGCTAGTGTGCTAGTGTGCTAGTGTGGGAGTGTGCTAGTGTGCTAGTGTGCTAGTGTGCTAGTGTGCTAGTGTGCTAGTGTGCGAGTGTGCGAGTGTGCTAGTGTGCTAGTGTGCGAGTGTGCTAGTGTGCGAGTGTGCTAGTGTGCGAGTGTGCTAGTGTGCTAGTGTGCGAGTGTGCGAGTGTGCGAGTTACATTGTAGAGAAAGAGAGAAATAGAGAGCGGGAGAGAGAGAAAACGAGAAAGAGAGAAAGAAAGAGAGAGAGAGATAGAGAGAGTGTGTCAGCTTGTGTGTGTGTGAGAGAGAGAGAGAAAGAGCGGGAGAGAGAGAGAGAGAGCAATGAGATAATGAAGTAGATTGTTTGGGTTTTCAAGTGTTCGAGTGTGCCAGTGTGCGAGTGTGATAGTGTGCGAGTGTGCGAGTGTGCTAGTGTGCGAGTGTGCGAGTGTGCTATTGTTCTAGTGTGCTGGTGTGCGAGTGTGCTAGTGTGCAAGTGTGCTAGTGTGCTAGTGTGCTAGTGTGCTAGTGTGCGAGTATGCGAGTGTGCAAGTTACAGTGTAGAGAAAGTGGGAAAGAGAGAGCGGAGAGAGAAAAAACGAAGAAAAGAGAAAGAGAGAGAGAGAGGGAGTGTGTCAGTTTGTGCGTGTGTGTGAGAGAGAGAGAGATGGAAAGAAAAAGGGAGAGTGAGAGAGAGAAAGAAAGAAAAAGCGAGAGAGAGAGAGAGAGACAGAAAGCGAGAGAGAGTGTGTGTGTGAGATAGTGAGAAAGCGAGAGAGAGAAAGGGTGTGTGTTTTTGTGTTTGTGTGTGAGAGAGAGAGAGAGATAGAAAGCGAGACAGAGAGAAAGAGAGAGAGAAGGCAAAAAAGGGAGAGTGTGTCATTGTGTGTGTGTGTGAGAGAGAGAGTGAGAGAAAGAAAAAGCGAGAGAGAGAGCGAGAGAGAGAAAGATAGAGATCAATGAGATAATAAAGTAGAGTGTGTTAGTGTGCTAGTGTGCTAGTGTGCTAGTGTGGGAGTGTGCTAGTGTCCTAGTGTGCTAGTGTGCTAGTGTGCTAGTGTGCTAGTGTGCTAGTGTGCGAGTGTGCGAGTGTGCTAGTGTGCTAGTGTGCGAGTGTGCTAGTGTGCGAGTGTGCTAGTGTGCGAGTGTGCTAGTGTGCGAGTGTGCTAGTGTGCTAGTGTGCGAGTGTGCGAGTGTGCGAGTTACATTGTAGAGAAAGAGAGAAATAGAGAGCGGGAGAGAGAGAAAACGAGAAAGAGAGAAAGAAAGAGAGAGAGAGATAGAGAGAGTGTGTCAGCTTGTGTGTGTGTGAGAGAGAGAGAGAAAGAGCGGGAGAGAGAGAGAGAGAGCAATGAGATAATGAAGTAGATTGTTTGGGTTTTCAAGTGTTCGAGTGTGCCAGTGTGCGAGTGTGATAGTGTGCTAGTGTGCTGGTGTGCTAGTGTGCGAGTGTGCGAGTGTGCTAGTGTGCGAGTGTGCGAGTGTGCTATTGTTCTAGTGTGCTGGTGTGCTAGTGTGCGAGTGTGCGAGTGTGCGAGTGTGCTAGTGTGCGAGTGTGCTAGTGTGCAAGTGTGCTAGTGTGCTAGTGTGCTAGTGTGCTAGTGTGCGAGTATGCGAGTGTGCAAGTTACAGTGTAGAGAAAGTGGGAAAGAGAGAGCGGAGAGAGAAAAAACGAAGAAAAGAGAAAGAGAGAGAGAGAGGGAGTGTGTCAGTTTGTGCGTGTGTGTGAGAGAGAGAGAGAAAGAAAGAAAAAGCGAGAGAGAGAGAGAGACAGAAAGCGAGAGAGAGTGTGTGTGTGAGATAGTGAGAAAGCGAGAGAGAGAAAGGGTGTGTGTTTTTGTGTTTGTGTGTGAGAGAGAGAGAGAGATAGAAAGCGAGACAGAGAGAAAGAGAGAGAGAAGGCAAAAAAGGGAGAGTGTGTCATTGTGTGTGTGTGTGAGAGAGAGAGTGAGAGAAAGAAAAAGCGAGAGAGAGAGCGAGAGAGAGAAAGATAGAGATCAATGAGATAATAAAGTAGAGTGTGTTAGTGTGCTAGTGTGCTAGTGTGCTAGTGTGGGAGTGTGCTAGTGTGCTAGTGTGCTAGTGTGCTAGTGTGCTAGTGTGCGAGTGTGCGAGTGTGCTAGTGTGCTAGTGTGCTAGTGTGCGAGTGTGCTAGTGTGCGAGTGTGCTAGTGTGCGAGTGTGCTAGTGTGCTAGTGTGCGAGTGTGCGAGTGTGCGAGTTACATTGTAGAGAAAGAGAGAAATAGAGAGCGGGAGAGAGAGAAAACGAGAAAGAGAGAAAGAAAGAGAGAGAGAGATAGAGAGAGTGTGTCAGCTTGTGTGTGTGTGAGAGAGAGAGAGAAAGAGCGGGAGAGAGAGAGAGAGAGCAATGAGATAATGAAGTAGATTGTTTGGGTGTTCGAGTGTTTGAGTGTGCGAGTGTGCGAGTGTGCTAGTGTGCGAGTGTGCTAGTGTGCTAGTGTGCTAGTGTGCTAGTGTGCGAGTGTGCAAGTTACAGTGTAGAGAAAGTGGGAAAGAGAGAGCGGAGAGAGAAAAAACGAAGAAGAGAGAAAGAGAGAAAGCGAGAGAGAGAGAGAGAAAGCGAGAGAGAGAGAGAGAGAAAGAAAAAGCGAGAGAGAGAGAGAAAGCGAGAGAGAAAGAGAGAAAGCGGGGGAGAGAGAGAGAAAGCGAGAGAGTGTGTGTGTGAGATAGAAAGAAAGCGAGAGAGAGAAAGGGTGTGTGTTTTTGTGTGTGTGTGTGTGAATGAGAGAGAGAGAGTGAGATAGAAAGCGAGACAGAGCGAACGAGAGAGAGAAAGCAAAAAGGGAGAGTGAGTCAGTGTGTGTGTATGTGTGAGAGAGAGTGAGAGAAAGAAAAATCGAGAGAGAGAGCGAGAGAGAGAGAGATAGAGAGCAATGAGATAATTAAGTAGAGTGTTTGGGTGTGCTAGTGTGCTAGTGTGCTAGTGTGCTAGTGTGCTAGTGTGCTAGTGTGCGAGTGTGCGAGTGTGCTAGTGTGCTAGTGTGCTAGTGTGCTAGTGTGCTAGTGTGCTAGTGTGCGAGTGTGCTAGTGTGCTAGTGTGCGAGTGTGCGAGTTACATTGTAGAGAAAGAGAGAAACAGAGAGCGGGAGAGAGAGAAAACGAGAAAGAGAGAAAGAAAGAGAGAAAGAGAGAGAGATAGAGAGAGTGTGTCAGCTTGTGTGTGTGAGAGAGAGAGAGCGGGAGAGAGAGAGAGCAGGAGTGAGAGAGAGAGATGAGATAATGATGTAGAGTGTTTGGGTGTTCGAGAGTTTGAGTGTGCGAGTGTGCGAGTGTGCGAGTGTGCTAGTGTGCTAGTGTGCTAGTGTGCTAGTGTGCGAGTGTGCGAGTGTGCTAGTGTGCGAGTGTGCGAGTGTGCGAGTGTGCTAGTGTGCTAGTGTGCTAGTGTGCGAGTATGCGAGTGTGCAAGTTACAGTGTAGAGAAAGTGGGAAAGAGAGAGCGGAGAGAGAAAAAACGAAGAAAAGAGAAAGAGAGAGAGAGAGGGAGTGTGTCAGTTTGTGCGTGTGTGTGAGAGAGAGAGAGATGGAAAGAAAAAGGGAGAGTGAGAGAGAGAAAGAAAGAAAAAGCGAGAGAGAGAGAGAGACAGAAAGCGAGAGAGAGTGTGTGTGTGAGATAGTGAGAAAGCGAGAGAGAGAAAGGGTGTGTGTTTTTGTGTTTGTGTGTGAGAGAGAGAGAGAGATAGAAAGCGAGACAGAGAGAAAGAGAGAGAGAAGGCAAAAAAGGGAGAGTGTGTCATTGTGTGTGTGTGTGAGAGAGAGAGTGAGAGAAAGAAAAAGCGAGAGAGAGAGCGAGAGAGAGAAAGATAGAGATCAATGAGATAATAAAGTAGAGTGTGTTAGTGTGCTAGTGTGCTAGTGTGCGAGTGTGCGAGTGTGCTAGTGTGCTAGTGTGCTAGTGTGCTAGTGTGCTAGTGTGCGAGTGTGCTAGTGTGCGAGTGTGCTAGTGTGCTAGTGTGCGAGTGTGCGAGTGTGCGAGTTACATTGTAGAGAAAGAGAGAAATAGAGAGCGGGAGAGAGAGAAAACGAGAAAGAGAGAAAGAAAGAGAGAGAGAGATAGAGAGAGTGTGTCAGCTTGTGTGTGTGTGAGAGAGAGAGAGAAAGAGCGGGAGAGAGAGAGAGAGAGCAATGAGATAATGAAGTAGATTGTTTGGGTGTTCGAGTGTTTGAGTGTGCGAGTGTGCGAGTGTGCTAGTGTGCGAGTGTGCTAGTGTGCTAGTGTGCTAGTGTGCTAGTGTGCGAGTGTGCAAGTTACAGTGTAGAGAAAGTGGGAAAGAGAGAGCGGAGAGAGAAAAAACGAAGAAGAGAGAAAGAGAGAAAGCGAGAGAGAGAGAGAGAAAGCGAGAGAGAGAGAGAAGAGAGAAAGCGAGAGAGTGTGTGTGTGAGATAGAAAGAAAGCGAGAGAGAGAAAGGGTGTGTGTTTTTGTGTGTGTGTGTGTGAATGAGAGAGAGAGAGTGAGATAGAAAGCGAGACAGAGCGAACGAGAGAGAGAAAGCAAAAAGGGAGAGTGAGTCAGTGTGTGTGTATGTGTGAGAGAGAGTGAGAGAAAGAAAAATCGAGAGAGAGAGCGAGAGAGAGAGAGATAGAGAGCAATGAGATAATTAAGTAGAGTGTTTGGGTGTGCTAGTGTGCTAGTGTGCTAGTGTGCTAGTGTGCTAGTGTGCTAGTGTGCGAGTGTGCGAGTGTGCTAGTGTGCTAGTGTGCTAGTGTGCTAGTGTGCTAGTGTGCTAGTGTGCTAGTGTGCGAGTGTGCGAGTGTGCTAGTGTGCTAGTGTGCGAGTGTGCGAGTTACATTGTAGAGAAAGAGAGAAACAGAGAGCGGGAGAGAGAGAAAACGAGAAAGAGAGAAAGAAAGAGAGAAAGAGAGAGAGATAGAGAGAGTGTGTCAGCTTGTGTGTGTGAGAGAGAGAGAGCGGGAGAGAGAGAGAGCAGGAGTGAGAGAGAGAGATGAGATAATGATGTAGAGTGTTTGGGTGTTCGAGAGTTTGAGTGTGCGAGTGTGCGAGTGTGCGAGTGTGCTAGTGTGCTAGTGTGCTAGTGTGCTAGTGTGCGAGTGTGCGAGTGTGCTAGTGTGCGAGTGTGCGAGTGTGCGAGTGTGCTAGTGTGCTAGTGTGCTAGTGTGCGAGTATGCGAGTGTGCAAGTTACAGTGTAGAGAAAGTGGGAAAGAGAGAGCGGAGAGAGAAAAAACGAAGAAAAGAGAAAGAGAGAGAGAGAGGGAGTGTGTCAGTTTGTGCGTGTGTGTGAGAGAGAGAGAGATGGAAAGAAAAAGGGAGAGTGAGAGAGAGAAAGAAAGAAAAAGCGAGAGAGAGAGAGAGACAGAAAGCGAGAGAGAGTGTGTGTGTGAGATAGTGAGAAAGCGAGAGAGAGAAAGGGTGTGTGTTTTTGTGTTTGTGTGTGAGAGAGAGAGAGAGATAGAAAGCGAGACAGAGAGAAAGAGAGAGAGAAGGCAAAAAAGGGAGAGTGTGTCATTGTGTGTGTGTGTGAGAGAGAGAGTGAGAGAAAGAAAAAGCGAGAGAGAGAGCGAGAGAGAGAAAGATAGAGATCAATGAGATAATAAAGTAGAGTGTGTTAGTGTGCTAGTGTGCTAGTGTGCTAGTGTGGGAGTGTGCTAGTGTGCTAGTGTGCTAGTGTGCTAGTGTGCTAGTGTGCGAGTGTGCGAGTGTGCTAGTGTGCTAGTGTGCTAGTGTGCTAGTGTGCTAGTGTGCGAGTGTGCTAGTGTGCGAGTGTGCTAGTGTGCTAGTGTGCGAGTGTGCGAGTGTGCGAGTTACATTGTAGAGAAAGAGAGAAATAGAGAGCGGGAGAGAGAGAAAACGAGAAAGAGAGAAAGAAAGAGAGAGAGAGATAGAGAGAGTGTGTCAGCTTGTGTGTGTGTGAGAGAGAGAGAGAAAGAGCGGGAGAGAGAGAGAGAGAGCAATGAGATAATGAAGTAGATTGTTTGGGTGTTCGAGTGTTTGAGTGTGCGAGTGTGCGAGTGTGCTAGTGTGCGAGTGTGCTAGTGTGCTAGTGTGCTAGTGTGCTAGTGTGCGAGTGTGCAAGTTACAGTGTAGAGAAAGTGGGAAAGAGAGAGCGGAGAGAGAAAAAACGAAGAAGAGAGAAAGAGAGAAAGCGAGAGAGAGAGAGAGAAAGCGAGAGAGAGAGAGAGAGAAAGAAAAAGCGAGAGAGAGAGAGAAAGCGAGAGAGAAAGAGAGAAAGCGGGGGAGAGAGAGAGAAAGCGAGAGAGTGTGTGTGTGAGATAGAAAGAAAGCGAGAGAGAGAAAGGGTGTGTGTTTTTGTGTGTGTGTGTGTGAATGAGAGAGAGAGAGTGAGATAGAAAGCGAGACAGAGCGAACGAGAGAGAGAAAGCAAAAAGGGAGAGTGAGTCAGTGTGTGTGTATGTGTGAGAGAGAGTGAGAGAAAGAAAAATCGAGAGAGAGAGCGAGAGAGAGAGAGATAGAGAGCAATGAGATAATTAAGTAGAGTGTTTGGGTGTGCTAGTGTGCTAGTGTGCTAGTGTGCTAGTGTGCTAGTGTGCTAGTGTGCTAGTGTGCTAGTGTGCGAGTGTGCTAGTGTGCTAGTGTGCGAGTGTGCGAGTTACATTGTAGAGAAAGAGAGAAACAGAGAGCGGGAGAGAGAGAAAACGAGAAAGAGAGAAAGAAAGAGAGAAAGAGAGAGAGATAGAGAGAGTGTGTCAGCTTGTGTGTGTGAGAGAGAGAGAGCGGGAGAGAGAGAGAGCAGGAGTGAGAGAGAGAGATGAGATAATGATGTAGAGTGTTTGGGTGTTCGAGTGTTTGAGTGTGCGAGTGTGCGAGTGTGCGAGTGTGCTAGTGTGCTAGTGTGCTAGTGTGCTAGTGTGCGAGTGTGCGAGTGTGCTAGTGTGCGAGTGTGCGAGTGTGCGAGTGTGCTAGTGTGCTAGTGTGCTAGTGTGCGAG
Organism: Dascillus cervinus; assembly: GCA_949768715.1. Lineage (NCBI taxonomy): Eukaryota > Metazoa > Arthropoda > Insecta > Coleoptera > Dascillidae > Dascillus > Dascillus cervinus. The sequence continues at coordinate 63,802 of CATKOX010000013.1, forward strand.
TATGCGAGTGTGCAAGTTACAGTGTAGAGAAAGTGGGAAAGAGAGAGCGGAGAGAGAAAAAACGAAGAAGAGAGAAAGAGAGAGAGAGGGGGAAAGAAAAAGAGAGAGTGAGAGAGAGAAAGAAAGAAAAAGCGAGAGAGAGAGAGAGAAAGCGTGAGAGATTGTGTGTGTGAGATAGAGAGAAAGCGAGAGAGAGCGCGAATGAGAGAGAGATAGAGAGCAATGAGATAATGAAGTAGAGTGTTCGAGTGTGCTAGTGTGCAAGTGTGCTAGTGTGCTAGTGTTCGAGTGTACGAGTGTGCAAGTGTGCTAGTGTGCTAGTGTTCGAGTGTACGAGTGTGCGAGTGTGCGAGTGTACTAGTGTGCTAGAGTCACACACACACACACACACAAGCTGACACACACTCTCTATCTTTCTCTCTCTTTCTCTCTCTCTTTCTCTTTCTCTTTCTCTCTTTCTCGTTTTCTCTCTCTCCCGCTTTCTCTTTCTCTCTCGCACACTCGCACACTCACACACTAGCACACTAGCACACTAGCACACTCGCACACTCGAACACTCAAACACCCCAACACTCTACTTCATTATCTCATTGCTCTCTCTCTCTCTCTCTCGCTTTCTCTCTCTCTCTCTCACACAGACACACATAGACAGACACACACTCTCTCTCTCGCTTTCTCGCTCTCACTCTCTCTCATACACACACTCTCTCTCGCTTTCTCTCTCTTTCTCTCGCTCTCTCTCTCTAGCTTTTTATTTCTCTCACTCTCTCTCACACGCACACACAAACACTGACACACTCTCTCTCTTTCGCTTTCTCTCTCTCTTTCTCTCTCTCTCTCTTTCTCACTCACACACACGCATTCTTTCTCTCTCGCTTTCCATGTCTCTCTCTCTCACACACACACACACACACACACTCTCTCTCTCTCTTCTTCTCTCTCTTTCTTTCTCTCTCTCACACACAGACACTCTCTCTCTCTTCCTCTCTCTCTCTCTCACACACACACTCTCTCTCTCTCTCTCTCTTTCGCTCTCTCTTTCTCACACACACACCCCCTCTCTCCCTCTCTCTCTCTCTCGCTCTCTCTCTTGCTTTTTCTTTCTCTCTCTCTCACACACTCTCTCTCTCTCGCTCTCTCTTTCTCATACACACACCCCCTCTCTCCCTCTCTCTCTCTCTCTCTCTCGCTTTCTCTCTTGCTTTTTCTTTCTCTCTCTCTCACACACACACTCTCTTTCGCTTTCTCTCTCTCTCTTTCTCTCTCTCTCTTTCTCACTCACACACACGCATTCTTTCTCTCTCGCTTTCCATGTCTCTCTCTCTCTCACACACACACACACTCTCTCTCTCTTTCGCTCTCTCTTTCTCACACACACACCCCCTCTCTCCCTCTCTCTCTCTCTCTCGCTCTCTCTCTTGCTTTTTCTTTCTCTCTCTCTCACACACTCTCTCTCTCTCGCTCTCTCTTTCTCACACACACACCCCCTCTCTCCCTCTCTCTCTCTCTCTCTCGCTCTCTCTCTTGCTTCTTCTTTCTCTCTCTCTCACACACACACTCTCTTTCGCTTTCTCTCTCTCTCTTTCTCTCTCTCTCTTTCTCACTCACACACACGCATTCTTTCTCTCTCGCTTTCCATGTCTCTCTCTCTCTCTCACACACACACACGTACTCTCTCTCTCTCTCTTCCTCTCTCTCTCTCTCTCTCACACACACACACAGACACTCTCTCTCTTCCTCTCTCTCTCTCACACACACACACACTCTCTCTCTCTCTTTCGCTCTCTCTTTCTCACACACACACCCCCTCTCTCCCTCTCTCTCTCTCTCTCTCTCGCTCTCTCTCTCTTGCTTTTTCTTTCTCTCTCTCTCACACACACGCTCTATCACTCTTTCTCACTCCATCTCTCTCGCTCCCTCTGTCACTCTCTCTCGCTCTCCCTCCCTCCCCCCTCTCTCCCTCTCCCACCCTTTCACTATCTCTCATTCTCACACTATCGCAAATAATTACAAATAACCCACTTCACTTCACTTACTCTAAAAATATTGTGTTTTACAAAACATGTAATAATATTGTGTTTTACAAAATATGTAATAATATTGTGTTTTACAAAATATGTAATAATATTGGTTTACACAATATGTATGTATGTAGATGTGTTAATTAAAGAAATATTAAAATTAACAGTGTTTAATTACGTACAACACCTACCTGTTCAATTAAAAAAGTGTGAATAGAATAACCCGTTGAAATTTTTTAAATTTCTCTCACATTTCACGCACACTTCATTTACACTTTATTTACACTTCACTTCTCACTTCTCAGATTTTGATGAGTCTGTTGGATGTTATAGTCCTACTTAACTCATGGTAAAATTACTCGATGCAACGCTCAAGAATTTTCGAGGTTTTATTGACATTTTTAGGTCAAATAGGGACTCAATCGCAATCGAATATTTAATCCTTTAATCCAATACGAATTGGATTGAAAGACAAAACGTGTTTGCTGTTTGTTTACTTTTATTTTTAAAAATTGTTGACTAAAACTACAACAGTTGGAACTTTTATTGTCATTATTTACAAAATTATAATGAAATGTGTGGAAAACAATCTATTCATTTACAATTTCATAATTTCAATTTGAAAATCCGGGTTTTTAGCGACTAAACAATTTTTTTCTTGCCTGGAAGATAATTTATTTTTTCTGCAATTTCGCCATCTTATTTTTTCTTTAAAATTCCACTTAGTTCCCAATTGAAACAAAATGATGTAACGACAGGCGATTCACGAGAAAATTTACAATCGTCACACATTCGAATGTTTTCGAACGTTTTTAATATTTTTGAGATATTTTTAAAATATATTTAAAACATTTTAATTTTGCATACTTAAAAAATTAGATTTACTACATAAAGAAAACAATATTTGTTTCTGCACATTCATAAAATATTAGCTTTACATAAAAAAAATTCTTCATGTCCAGAGAACCTTTCATTTTGTATAAAAAAAAAATTGAAAAAATGAAAATCTGAAATATTTCTTTAATCTCATTTAAATCAAGTTTCCCTTGTTACGTAACAATTTTTACTTACAATTTGTTTTCCTTTCTTCCATAACAATATTATTTAAAAACTTTTCTCACTTACTACAAATTTTACTTCACAAACATTTTAAGAAACATTTTAAAAAACACATTTTCTTAAAATGTGGTTTTAAAATGTAATAATGTGTAATTGACCATTTATTAAAAAAAAAATGGGTTTTTTAAAATGTTTTTAAAAATGTTTGTGAGGTAAATTTTGTAGTAAGTGAAAATTTTTTAAAGATTATTGTTATAGAAAAAAAGGAAAACAAATTGTAAGTAAATATTTCTTTGACCTGTTTAAGAAATATTTTTTAAAAGTTCCAAGAAACATTTTTTTAGAAACATTTCTAAAATGTCCACATGTCATAAAAATATTTTTGAAATATTCAAGGAAAATATTTAAATTTTTTTTGAAGAAGCGGCCATATGGTTCCAATTAAAAAGGTAGTCTTCCGAAAAACAACCTTTATATCTGCAGCACATAACTTTATTCCTTCCTTTGGATGTTTTCAAGTCACTCAATTTTGTTTACAAATTCGGAGGCTCAACATTTTTAAAAGTGTTTAAATGAAACCATTGTTTACGATTTTTAATCTAAAAAAACTGTTAAAATTATTTATTAAAGCCACCATTGAGCGAGCAGGCGAACCAACTTTCAAGGTTATACAAACATACTGTAGGGACCTGATTTAGTTCTCGACTAAACGTCCCGGTAGTACCAACCGTCCGCGCGCGATGGCGCTGACTTAGATAGCGCTCTTAGATTTAAAATAACCAATTCGACCAATTAATACACCACAGATAATAAAACAGTAAATAGATCTCCCACTTTTACGTTAAATTGAAACATTGGTTTTACATCTTCCTCGACCCTTTAGCAACCTGACGATATATAGGAAAGAAACCTGTATTATTTTTAATTGGGCAAATTTCAAAATTGTCGTTTTCAGGCAGGAAATGAACGTAGTTCAAATTTAAGGTTACTTATGATTAATATTTTTGTTTACTAGTTTCAGCTGCTTCTTTTATACGAGTTGGCGTTTCCATCATTCGTTTTGTAGCAATAAATTAATTATTTTCGCAAGAAAACAAAACGTCACTTTGATTTTAAATTTAAAAATCAAATATGCAGGGACAGGTTGGTACCAACCGGCGAAAATTAAATCCCCAGTTACTTTGGTCGAATTAACTATTGCGGCCTACTTGGATCAAACGACCGACTTTTAAACACAACTGTCACAATAAAATATTTCACAACGAACGAACGAACGAACGAGTAAAAATGGGACAAATTAACGCCACACAGGTAATTAGTAAACAATAATTTGATTATGATTACAGTAACTTAAAAAAAATATTTTAAGGGAACAAAAGAAATGCATGGAAAAAAGGTGCCGTTCGTATTAATCGGGAGATCCTCACGATTTAGTTGGTCACCAACTAAGAGAAAATTTAAAACTGTATTTTATAGACAATTTTCCATTAAGAAAAAGTATTGTTCGCTAGGAATTCACAGACAGGGCAAAATAGATGCGACAATACAAATAAAATCATTTATTTTCCACTTGTCTATAATCGATTGTTTTCGTCTGTGATACGCACTATATAAACTTGTGTTCATTACGCCTTAGGGTCATAATAAGCGGGCATAATGATAACACGCCTGCAAATTTAATAGTAACAATAAATAACTCAATTTTTAATTTTTACAATTGAAAACACAATTAGAAAATGATCCAGAAATATGGATATTGCCACCAAGCGAAGAATTATCTGATTTTCTAAATGAAGACATATTTACAATATTGAAGGAGGAACATTCACCTTCCGCTATGTTAACTCCAGCAATCATTCTGGAAATCTTATTTTTAGACGTTATGCTGTCTTCTATGTATCCAGATGCAACCTGGTCACTCTTCCATTTTCCATGTCTCTTCAGTGTCAACATGTCTGCACCAGCATCCACTAGAAGAGTTGCCGATGTACGGCGCAGGCAATGTCCTGTGTACTCTTTTGCATCCGCATAACCCAGTGTTTTTTCCAACTGGTTGGGCCGTACATTTCCCATTTCGATAACATAAGAAAAAGCGTCGCTCCTTTAGTCCTTTCGGACGCAATGCTACATATTGCCTGTACATTTGCAAGGCATTCATTTCATTTTCCTCAACAACAGCTTTAGCTTTTTGGACCGGCAGTCTTTGTCTGTTCAACTTTTCATCACTACGACGGCTCCTGTATCATCTATATCATCTACAGTTAACTTTACCAATTCCTCTCTTCTTAGTCCTCCAAAAACTCCCATCACCAGAACAACCTGTATATTATAATTCAATTAAATATAAAATTAGTACAGTCAAGTGTTTGTTTTACCTTTTTCAAAAGGTAGGTGTGTCGGTTGAAGTATCCTTGAAAAACTTTAAGACGTCTTCACGCGTTAAAATTTTAGATTTTTTCGGAATGTATCCTTTTGAAATTTGCTTCACGAATGCCTTCCTCCAGTCGGTTGTAGTTCCCTATGTTGCCTTTAACATAGACTGTATTTGGACCACAGGGAAGTCGGGGCGAATAATTCTGACTAGAAAGATGCCAGAATATCAACAAGGAATATTCGAAAAATGCAAAAAATTTGCTGTAATAATACTGTGATTAAACAATACGTACCAATTCCTGGAAATAACCCATTAAAACTGTTTCACTGACAGTTTCGACAGAATTTGTGAATCTCTCTCTCGTACAGAGTGGCCGTGACTTTTTTGAAAGCAGCTCACCATCAGCTTTTAACGCTCGTTCAATAACTTTCTCTGGAATTTCTCCGTCCATTTCACGAGAGATCACACTTTTTGCATTTCAAACAAGTTTGTTTGAAATTTTGTGAATTGTCATAGATACAAAACAAAGTAAATAGGCATAGCATAGGCATGTTTGGTTCATATCAACTTTTTTCAGCCTTTTTATCAATTAATTATTAATTAAAGTCACTGTTTCGAGGTTATTTCCTATAAAATAGATCTCCCACTTTACGCTAAATAGAAAAATTGGTTACACAGCGACATCTTCCCCGACCCATTAGAAGCTTTCAGATATAGGAATGACCTGCATTATTTTTAATGGCGCACATTTCAAGTGTTGTTTCTCAGGCGGGAAATGAAATTAGTTCAAATTTAAGGCTATTTGTAATAAGATAATTTTGAATTTGTTACGTAATTAACATTATGTCAAAAACACAGCTACAAATATTAACTGAAAATAAAATTATTCTTTGATTTACAGACATTTATCAAAATGTCATCATTAAATATTTACGTAGTATCCATTAAGACGTGCACAACTTGCAGTCCGTTTGAAAATTTCTTGAACCCAATTTAATTGTATTTTGACTTTCAACAATGCATAATTATTCCATTGATGGTTGATTTCTTGAACTTGAATCCAAAGTTCAATCTTTTGCTGCTGTTTCCAAGACTTCCCATCCGGGCTTGGTTTGTTGAAAACCATTGCTTCCATGTCCGCAGACTTCTCAATTGACAAAGCTCCCTTTAAAAAAAATTAAATGCAGCACATGACTAATGCAATTTTGTAAATATCTACCACCGGTGGTACAATGCTCGATGAATTCTTCAGTCACCGAAACGACAAAGTCTTTCACATGATCAAATAAGAACACGACGCGAGTGGGTGACCTGTGAACTTCCGGTGCTTTCATCGTCTTCACTGGAACTATCCGATGCCGCCGCTTCACACATTCCATGTTTAAGAATGCGTGTGCGACGGTCAAAATTTCAAAATTAATTCAAAAAGTTGATCATTGAATTTTAATCGAAACTGTTGTAATCTTGAAAATGTAATTTTCCTTGCAAAATGAATTTCTAATGTATTATTCAAAATTGGCTTTTTGATTTAAGAACGAATCTGTGCAACAGTTGAAATTTCAGGCAACGAACCCGTTCACTGGACACTGGAGGGCCTTGTCTCACAATATGGTATGTGTGTCGAACGTTGTGGAGTTTCTCTTTTCCAAAACCTGCAAGCGTCGTGTAAGCTCAGAAAATTGTTTTAAAATTTTACTGAACTTGTCGTTTGTTGGAACAGTTGCTTCTACGTCGGTTTTTGAGATCAACTAAGATTCCCCATAATGGCGAAGGAAATCGGCTCCCAGGATGGGTCGCTCCACATTTGCAAGACAAAATTCCCATTGGAATGCGTTCGACGTGAGCCAAAATCTAATTTGCGCTTCACAGTGCCAAATGTGTCGATTATCCCGTGCCATTTGCAGCAAATAGTGATTGGCGTTTCCTTGCGACGGCGATAGAAGCGCACGCCTCGGTTCTTCGAAGCTGACCTCTGCAGGTACTTCCAATCGGATGTCTCTGGGGATCGGCCTCTTGTACTTCTTTAGTGAGCTCGTCGATCATGCCACGGAGCGACTCATTCCCTGCTGAGGACTGTTTGCTCACACTGTACATGTGGACGAAGCTGAATCTTCTACTTCCAGAATCTTGTCGGCCATTTCAGCAAGCTTGTCAACGGGGTTGGTTCGTCTGATACCGAAAATACAATCTGGACTTTTGTAGACATCTTACAGCTGTTATACACACTGCGCCACCTATTGAATTACTTTTTAACTTAACAACTTTACAGATATCTACTTTAACACTTTCCCTGATTAATTAATTGAGTCATTAAAAACTAAAAGAAAACTTGAAACTATTCTAAAAGCCCCACTTTATCACACAAAATCTTGAGTCGAGTTCTGGCCAGAGGTTTTGTCATCATATCTGGAACCTGTTTTCTTCACTTGAGACCTGTTTGACTTCAAGGTTTCCTTCTGTTACCTTTTCTCGAATAAAGAAGTGCTCGACTTCAATGCGTTTCGTTCTGCGATGAAATTCAGGGTTTTGAGGAAGTCTCACTGCCTCGCTGAATTATCCACTGCTAGAATCGGAACGGGTTTACCATCTTAACGATTTCCTTGAACAATCTGGTCAGACAAATTATTTCCTTGCTTGTCTCTGACTCAGCCATGATAAAGCCCCACCTGCATATGCTACAATGACTCCAGAAGTAGATCGACCAGTCTTTGTGCATCCTCCAAAGTCTGCATCGCTATAACACTCTAGGATTCTCTTTTCTTCATCACGTTGATAGACAATTCCCAGATCGATAGTGCCAGCAATGTACCGGTAAACTCTTTTGACTCTGGCAACGTCTTCTGTAGACGGATTGTCAAGTGACAAAAAAAACCCCACGCTGTAGGCCAAATCTGGTCTTGTACCAAACATCAAGTACATCAGTGCTCCAACTGCCTGTCTGTATGGAAAGTTATGTTTTTTCTTATCTTCTTTCCCTGGTTGTGAAGTTTCAGCATTTCTCAGCATCGGCGTCGAAACTGGCTTGCATTCTGAGAAATTGAATCGCTCCAAACTTTTCTTTGCATGTGCTTCTTGATTTACTTTCATGCATGTTTCTGTTATTTTGATTGTGTATTTGAAAGTTCTTGCCATTTCAACTATGGTCCGATTTTCTCTTTCAGAACTACCATTTTGCTCAGGCGTGTATGGAACCGTTAGCCTCTCTGTGACTCCATAATCTCGTAGAATTTTCCTAACTTCTTCATTGTCAAATTCTCCTCCATTATCGCTAAGCAGCTCTTTGATTTGATGCTCTTGGGTCTTTGCATGTTCTAGTACCTGGTCTTTAACTTCTGATTTTACTTTTACTGTAAAACCATAGCGAAATTTAGTGTAGCTGTCTTTAAACACAACTAAATATCGCCTCTTCCTAAACAATTCGTCAAAAGGTCCACATACATCGGTTGAAATCAGCTCTCCACGTTTAGTTGCTTTAATTCCGGTGCCAAATGGTAGACGATGTATTTTTCCACACATACAGGGCTCGCAAATGTCTTTATTCATTTTGATTTTAATGCCTAACTCCCTTTCAAGTTTCTCTTTGCCGTGTTGTTTATCTTGGTGCCCCATTTCTCGTGATATAACTGGAGTCTTGAGTTATCATCAACTACAATGTTTATGTTTGTTTCTTTCTTAGGAAAAATTGATTCGATTGATATAGCGTTCCACCTATTTTGCAAACTCCGCACAATATTACTTTAAACATCGACCTCGAGCCAACATCTGGTTGCTGTCGATTTGAACTCGCTAGTTTTATTTCTGTCTTGAGCTGCTAAAACAGAGAATAAATTTCTTGAAATTTTTGGAACATTCCACACGTCTTTCAACTGCATTTTTTGACTTACTCGGTTGACTGTCGATACAATCTGAATGGTTCCTTTCCCAATTGCCTGAAATGTCTCTTCTCCAGCACCTTTTATGACACACGGGTTGTCAAACCTTATGAACTCAACAAACTGATTAGGGAGTTTGTCGCAAGTCTTGTTGCTCCATTGTCGATCCACCAGTCAGCTGCATTTACCTCTGTTGTGTAAACTTCGTTGCACAAAGTAGCTACATTGGTATCGAGTCTCAAATTTGCTTGACACACCAACATTAAATCCGGTAGCGCTTTGAGTCCATTGTTTAACTCATTCCACAAACTTCTTAACTGTGTAATGTGCGTTGAAACATCTTCTCCTGACATCCAACTGAATGCAAAGAAATCTGTACATATTTTGAACAGCTGATCCTTAGACGTTGCCTCAAATTGTTGCTTTAATGCCTCCCACGCATCATGAGCCGTTTCTTATCATGACTAAATTTCTAGAGGAAAGGAAGAACAAACATTGTGACTCGATTTTAAACTTCATTTTCAGAATTTATTGAATGTAAACATTGAACGCTGTCAAAAGGTTAGAAAAAAAAAAACATGGCCGCCGAAACCACGTGACTTGCTCGACCAATCAAAACAGCAACTTCATTTATGGTCGCCGCTGTCTAAATAGTCGCTGTAATGAAAATTAATAATTACCGTCGCGTATTTCAGCATTTCCTCGAGGGCTTCCACCTCCTGTCTATAACTGTTTCCTCCTAGATTAATCCTTCAAAAGCCACGTTAAAACTGAATCACGATATCGCACAAATTTATCGTTATTCTTCCCAGACTGATCGGCTAATTTTGAGACCCAAAATTGTCAGCGATCTAAAAGAAGAAATTGAAAATGCCACCTGCTTTCCTTTCATCACTTACTCACTTAATAATATTGGAACCTTCTTGACTTGTTGCCTTATGCCATTAGACTGTCGATAACCTGAAACAGTTGAAATTACTTTCTTGAAAGCGATTCCACACAAGATCCCAAAACATTACACTCACTCACCTTTAAAGATTGTTTATTCCATTTATTTTCTTGTAAATAAATCGTTTTGCTGTTTTAACCTCTGACTGGACGGTACCATAGGGATGTTGGTTTAGTCGAGAACTAATTCCAGCCAATCCAGAACCCTAACCGGCGGCACAACTCTACTTCGGAGCAGGGTCGAATATTTTTTAATGGGATAGTAAGAATTACTTTCAAAATTCGAGATTTGTCAGTCGGCTTTAATTTTTATTCGCAACCATACGAGTCTGTGATCTGTGTGTGATCTGTGGTCTTCCAACGGTGATTCTTTTGCCTACATAACGATTTTATTTTGAAACCTTCCAAATGTGTTTATGAAAAAAAATTCGAGTTTTGACAAACTTGAAATTTTAACATTTTTCTTGAAATTTCACCCTTTTAAAAAACTTGACATTTCTAGAAAAATGTTGAAATTTCAACTTTTTTAAAAAGGTGAAATTTCAAGAAAACTGTTGAAATGTTGAGTTTTTTTTTTTAAAGTTGAAATTGGTCTTCCTACATAGAGATTTTATTTTGAAACCTTCCAGAGATGTGTTTATGAAAAAAAATTCGAGTTTTGACAAACTTGAAATTTCAACATTTTTCTTGAAATTTCACTCTTTTAAAAAACTTGAAATTTGTAGAAAAATTATTAAAAGTTCCACAACTCTACTGCGAAGTAGGGTCAGATATTTTTTAGAATAACTGTACATCGAAGTAAATTGGTTCGAAAAATTAAAAGTTCCACAACCAAACATCGAACCAATAATTCTCGTTTGTTTCTTTAAATTCAACTATATTTAATCCCACAGACAAACAAGCTAATGAGTCATTGCAACCCAACAAATTTTACAATAAATTTAAAAGTTCAACAATCAAAAACCGGAGTTATTTTGAAAAATTATTAAAAGTTCCACAACTCTACTTCGAAGTAGGTCAGATATTTTTTAGAATAACTGTACATCGAAGTAAATTGGTTCGAAAAATTAAAAGTTCCACAACCAAACATCGAACCAATAATTCTCGTTTGTTTCTTTAAATTCAACTATTTTTAATCCCACAGACAAACAAGCTAATGGGTCATAGCAACTGTTTGACTTCAAGGTTTCCTTCTGTTACCTTTTCTCAAATAAAGAAGTGCTAGACTTCAATGTATTTCGTTCTCCGATGAAATTCAGGGTTTTTAGTAACTCTCACTGCCCCCCTGAATTATCCACTGCTAGAATCGGAACGGGTTTACCATCTTAACGATTTCCTTGAACAATCTGGTCAGACAAATTATTTCCTTGCTTGTCTCTGACTCAGCCATGATAAAGCCCCACCTGCATATGCTACAATGACTCCAGAAGTAGATCGACCAGTCTTTGTGCATCCTCCAAAGTCTGCATCGCTATAACACTCTAGGATTCTCTTTTCTTCATCACGTTGATAGACAATTCCCAGATCGATAGTGCCAGCAATGTACCGGTAAACTCTTTTGACTCTGGCAACGTCTTCTGTAGACGGATTGTCAAGTGACAAAAAAAACCCCACGCTGTAGGCCAAATCTGGTCTTGTACCAAACATCAAGTACATCAGTGCTCCAACTGCCTGTCTGTATGGAAAGTTATGTTTTTTCTTATCTTCTTTCCCTGGTTGTGAAGTTTCAGCATTTCTCAGCATCGGCGTCGAAACTGGCTTGCATTCTGAGAAATTGAATCGCTCCAAACTTTTCTTTGCATGTGCTTCTTGATTTACTTTCATGCATGTTTCTGTTATTTTGATTGTGTATTTGAAAGTTCTTGCCATTTCAACTATGGTCCGATTTTCTCTTTCAGAACTACCATTTTGCTCAGGCGTGTATGGAACCGTTAGCCTCTCTGTGACTCCATAATCTCGTAGAATTTTCCTAACTTCTTCATTGTCAAATTCTCCTCCATTATCGCTAAGCAGCTCTTTGATTTGATGCTCTTGGGTCTTTGCATGTTCTAGTACCTGGTCTTTAACTTCTGATTTTACTTTTACTGTAAAACCATAGCGAAATTTAGTGTAGCTGTCTTTAAACACAACTAAATATCGCCTCTTCCTAAACAATTCGTCAAAAGGTCCACATACATCGGTTGAAATCAGCTCTCCACGTTTAGTTGCTTTAATTCCGGTGCCAAATGGTAGACGATGTATTTTTCCACACATACAGGGCTCGCAAATGTCTTTATTCATTTTGATTTTAATGCCTAACTCCCTTTCAAGTTTCTCTTTGCCGTGTTGTTTATCTTGGTGCCCCATTTCTCGTGATATAACTGGAGTCTTGAGTTATCATCAACTACAATGTTTATGTTTGTTTCTTTCTTAGGAAAAATTGATTCGATTGATATAGCGTTCCACCTATTTTGCAAACTCCGCACAATATTACTTTAAACATCGACCTCGAGCCAACATCTGGTTGCTGTCGATTTGAACTCGCTAGTTTTATTTCTGTCTTGAGCTGCTAAAACAGAGAATAAATTTCTTGAAATTTTTGGAACATTCCACACGTCTTTCAACTGCATTTTTTGACTTACTCGGTTGACTGTCGATACAATCTGAATGGTTCCTTTCCCAATTGCCTGAAATGTCTCTTCTCCAGCACCTTTTATGACACACGGGTTGTCAAACCTTATGAACTCAACAAACTGATTAGGGAGTTTGTCGCAAGTCTTGTTGCTCCATTGTCGATCCACCAGTCAGCTGCATTTACCTCTGTTGTGTAAACTTCGTTGCACAAAGTAGCTACATTGGTATCGAGTCTCAAATTTGCTTGACACACCAACATTAAATCCGGTAGCGCTTTGAGTCCATTGTTTAACTCATTCCACAAACTTCTTAACTGTGTAATGTGCGTTGAAACATCTTCTCCTGACATCCAACTGAATGCAAAGAAATCTGTACATATTTTGAACAGCTGATCCTTAGACGTTGCCTCAAATTGTTGCTTTAATGCCTCCCACGCATCATGAGCCGTTTCTTATCATGACTAAATTTCTAGAGGAAAGGAAGAACAAACATTGTGACTCGATTTTAAACTTCATTTTCAGAATTTATTGAATGTAAACATTGAACGCTGTCAAAAGGTTAGAAAAAAAAAAACATGGCCGCCGAAACCACGTGACTTGCTCGACCAATCAAAACAGCAACTTCATTTATGGTCGCCGCTGTCTAAATAGTCGCTGTAATGAAAATTAATAATTACCGTCGCGTATTTCAGCATTTCCTCGAGGGCTTCCACCTCCTGTCTATAACTGTTTCCTCCTAGATTAATCCTTCAAAAGCCACGTTAAAACTGAATCACGATATCGCACAAATTTATCGTTATTCTTCCCAGACTGATCGGCTAATTTTGAGACCCAAAATTGTCAGCGATCTAAAAGAAGAAATTGAAAATGCCACCTGCTTTCCTTTCATCACTTACTCACTTAATAATATTGGAACCTTCTTGACTTGTTGCCTTATGCCATTAGACTGTCGATAACCTGAAACAGTTGAAATTACTTTCTTGAAAGCGATTCCACACAAGATCCCAAAACATTACACTCACTCACCTTTAAAGATTGTTTATTCCATTTATTTTCTTGTAAATAAATCGTTTTGCTGTTTTAACCTCTGACTGGACGGTACCATAGGGATGTTGGTTTAGTCGAGAACTAATTCCAGCCAATCCAGAACCCTAACCGGCGGCACAACTCTACTTCGGAGCAGGGTCGAATATTTTTTAATGGGATAGTAAGAATTACTTTCAAAATTCGAGATTTGTCAGTCGGCTTTAATTTTTATTCGCAACCATACGAGTCTGTGATCTGTGTGTGATCTGTGGTCTTCCAACGGTGATTCTTTTGCCTACATAACGATTTTATTTTGAAACCTTCCAAATGTGTTTATGAAAAAAAATTCGAGTTTTGACAAACTTGAAATTTTAACATTTTTCTTGAAATTTCACCCTTTTAAAAAACTTGACATTTCTAGAAAAATGTTGAAATTTCAACTTTTTTAAAAAGGTGAAATTTCAAGAAAACTGTTGAAATGTTGAGTTTTTTTTTTTAAAGTTGAAATTGGTCTTCCTACATAGAGATTTTATTTTGAAACCTTCCAGAGATGTGTTTATGAAAAAAAATTCGAGTTTTGACAAACTTGAAATTTCAACATTTTTCTTGAAATTTCACTCTTTTAAAAAACTTGAAATTTGTAGAAAAATTATTAAAAGTTCCACAACTCTACTGCGAAGTAGGGTCAGATATTTTTTAGAATAACTGTACATCGAAGTAAATTGGTTCGAAAAATTAAAAGTTCCACAACCAAACATCGAACCAATAATTCTCGTTTGTTTCTTTAAATTCAACTATATTTAATCCCACAGACAAACAAGCTAATGAGTCATTGCAACCCAACAAATTTTACAATAAATTTAAAAGTTCAACAATCAAAAACCGGAGTTATTTTGAAAAATTATTAAAAGTTCCACAACTCTACTTCGAAGTAGGTCAGATATTTTTTAGAATAACTGTACATCGAAGTAAATTGGTTCGAAAAATAAAAAGTTCCACAACCAAACATCGAACCAATAATTCTCGTTTGTTTCTTTAAATTCAACTATATTTAATCCCACAGACAAACAAGCTAATGAGTCATTGCAACCCAACAAATTTTACAATAAATTTAAAAGTTCAACAATCAAAAACCGGAGTTATTTTGAAAAATTATTAAAAGTTCCACAACTCTACTTCGAAGTAGGTCAGATATTTTTTAGAATAACTGTACATCGAAGTAAATTGGTTCGAAAAATTAAAAGTTCCACAACCAAACATCGAACCAATAATTCTCGTTTGTTTCTTTAAATTCAACTATTTTTAATCCCACAGACAAACAAGCTAATGGGTCATAGCAACTGTTTGACTTCAAGGTTTCCTTCTGTTACCTTTTCTCAAATAAAGAAGTGCTAGACTTCAATGTATTTCGTTCTCCGATGAAATTCAGGGTTTTTAGTAACTCTCACTGCCCCCCTGAATTATCCACTGCTAGAATCGGAACGGGTACTACCTTAAGATTGCCAGAGATAGAGAATTAAGCGTCAACAATGAAGACCTAAAAGTGGACGAAATGGCCGTAGCTTCTTTAATACTGAAGCAATTCAACTGATTCTTGTTCCATCGTTTCCGGCAGGAAAAGTTATCCTAGTAACTGAGCTTTCACCTAGGCGAACCGACTCTTAAATGAATTTCCTGCTCTAGTTAAAAGAAATCCTTCCAGACATTTCGTATTGTAATTGGATTTTTGACAATACTTGTTTTTCATAACCCACTTTCATGTCTCTAACAGAAAACTGTTTTCTCCTATTAGTTCTAGTATTGTTTTTTCAAAATTTATCTTTGTACGCTAAAAGTGAATAAAAAAGCCAACCCAAGGAAAACCTTTTTTTTGCTTTCTTGCTTAGAGCGTCGTATAAACATGAAAACTTATGTAGTTTTTTGCGAGGAACATTATGGTGCAATTAAAAATCGATTTGCTCTAAGATTGCCAGAGATAGAGAATTAAGCGTCAACAATGAAGACCTAAAAGTGGACGAAATGGCCGTAGCTTCTTTAATACTGAAGCAATTCAACTGATTCTTGTTCCATCGTTTCCGGCAGGAAAAGTTATCCTAGTAACTGAGCTTTCACCTAGGCGAACCGACTCTTAAATGAATTTCCTGCTCTAGTTAAAAGAAATCCTTCCAGACATTTCGTATTGTAATTGGATTTTTGACAATACTTGTTTTTCATAACCCACTTTCATGTCTCTAACAGAAAACTGTTTTCTCCTATTAGTTCTAGTATTGTTTTTTCAAAATTTATCTTTGTACGCTAAAAGTGAATAAAAAAGCCAACCCAAGGAAAACCTTTTTTTTGCTTTCTTGCTTAGAGCGTCGTATAAACATGAAAACTTATGTAGTTTTTTGCGAGGAACATTATGGTGCAATTAAAAATCGATTTGCTCTAAGATTGCCAGAGATAGAGAATTAAGCGTCAACAATGAGGACCTAAAAGTGGACGAAATGGCCGTAGCTTCTTTAATACTGAAGCAATTCAACTGATTCTTGTTCCATCGTTTCCGGCAGGAAAAGTTATCCTAGTAACTGAGCTTTCACCTAGGCGAACCGACTCTTAAATGAATTTCCTGCTCTAGTTAAAAGATATCCTTCCAGACATTTCGTATTGTAATTGGATTTTTGACAATACTTGTTTTTCATAACCCACTTTCATGTCTCTAACAGAAAACTGTTTTCTACTATTAGTTCTAGTATTGTTTTTTCGAAATTTATCTTTGTACGCTAAAAGTGAATAAAAAAGCCAACCCAAGGAAAACCTTTTTTTTTGCTTTCTTGCTTAGAGCGTCGTATAAACATGAAAACTTATGTAGTTTTTTGCGAGGAACATTATGGTGCAATTAAAAATCGATTTGCTCTAAGATTGCCAGAGATAGAGAATTAAGCGTCAACAATGAAGACCTAAAAGTGGACGAAATGGCCGTAGCTTCTTTAATACTGAAGCAATTCAACTGATTCTTGTTCCATCGTTTCCGGCAGGAAAAGTTATCCTAGTAACTGAGCTTTCACCTAGGCGAACCGACTCTTAAATGAATTTCCTGCTCTAGTTAAAAGAAATCCTTCCAGACATTTCGTATTGTAATTGGATTTTTGACAATACTTGTTTTTCATAACCCACTTTCATGTCTCTAACAGAAAACTGTTTTCTCCTATTAGTTCTAGTATTGTTTTTTCAAAATTTATCTTTGTACGCTAAAAGTGAATAAAAAAGCCAACCCAAGGAAAACCTTTTTTTTGCTTTCTTGCTTAGAGCGTCGTATAAACATGAAAACTTATGTAGTTTTTTGCGAGGAACATTATGGTGCAATTAAAAATCGATTTGCTCTAAGATTGCCAGAGATAGAGAATTAAGCGTCAACAATGAAGACCTAAAAGTGGACGAAATGGCCGTAGCTTCTTTAATACTGAAGCAATTCAACTGATTCTTGTTCCATCGTTTCCGGCAGGAAAAGTTATCCTAGTAACTGAGCTTTCACCTAGGCGAACCGACTCTTAAATGAATTTCCTGCTCTAGTTAAAAGAAATCCTTCCAGACATTTCGTATTGTAATTGGATTTTTGACAATACTTGTTTTTCATAACCCACTTTCATGTCTCTAACAGAAAACTGTTTTCTACTATTAGTTCTAGTATTGTTTTTTCGAAATTTATCTTTGTACGCTAAAAGTGAATAAAAAAGCCAACCCAAGGAAAACCTTTTTTTTGCTTTCTTGCTTAGAGCGTCGTATAAACATGAAAACTTATGTAGTTTTTTGCGAGGAACATTATGGTGCAATTAAAAATCGATTTGCTCTAAGATTGCCAGAGATAGAGAATTAAGCGTCAACAATGAAGACCTAAAAGTGGACGAAATGGCCGTAGCTTCTTTAATACTGAAGCAATTCAACTGATTCTTGTTCCATCGTTTCCGGCAGGAAAAGTTATCCTAGTAACTGAGCTTTCACCTAGGCGAACCGACTCTTAAATGAATTTCCTGCTCTAGTTAAAAGAAATCCTTCCAGACATTTCGTATTGTAATTGGATTTTTGACAATACTTGTTTTTCATAACCCACTTTCATGTCTCTAACAGAAAACTGTTTTCTCCTATTAGTTCTAGTATTGTTTTTTCAAAATTTATCTTTGTACGCTAAAAGTGAATAAAAAAGCCAACCCAAGGAAAACCTTTTTTTTGCTTTCTTGCTTAGAGCGTCGTATAAACATGAAAACTTATGTAGTTTTTTGCGAGGAACATTATGGTGCAATTAAAAATCGATTTGCTCTAAGATTGCCAGAGATAGAGAATTAAGCGTCAACAATGAAGACCTAAAAGTGGACGAAATGGCCGTAGCTTCTTTAATACTGAAGCAATTCAACTGATTCTTGTTCCATCGTTTCCGGCAGGAAAAGTTATCCTAGTAACTGAGCTTTCACCTAGGCGAACCGACTCTTAAATGAATTTCCTGCTCTAGTTAAAAGAAATCCTTCCAGACATTTCGTATTGTAATTGGATTTTTGACAATACTTGTTTTTCATAACCCACTTTCATGTCTCTAACAGAAAACTGTTTTCTACTATTAGTTCTAGTATTGTTTTTTCGAAATTTATCTTTGTACGCTAAAAGTGAATAAAAAAGCCAACCCAAGGAAAACCTTTTTTTTGCTTTCTTGCTTAGAGCGTCGTATAAACATGAAAACTTATGTAGTTTTTTGCGAGGAACATTATGGTGCAATTAAAAATCGATTTGCTCTAAGATTGCCAGAGATAGAGAATTAAGCGTCAACAATGAAGACCTAAAAGTGGACGAAATGGCCGTAGCTTCTTTAATACTGAAGCAATTCAACTGATTCTTGTTCCATCGTTTCCGGCAGGAAAAGTTATCCTAGTAACTGAGCTTTCACCTAGGCGAACCGACTCTTAAATGAATTTCCTGCTCTAGTTAAAAGAAATCCTTCCAGACATTTCGTATTGTAATTGGATTTTTGACAATACTTGTTTTTCATAACCCACTTTCATGTCTCTAACAGAAAACTGTTTTCTCCTATTAGTTCTAGTATTGTTTTTTCAAAATTTATCTTTGTACGCTAAAAGTGAATAAAAAAGCCAACCCAAGGAAAACCTTTTTTTGCTTTCTTGCTTAGAGCGTCGTATAAACATGAAAACTTATGTAGTTTTTTGCGAGGAACATGATGGTGCAATTAAAAATCGATTTGCTCTAAGATTGCCAGAGATAGAGAATTAAGCGTCAACAATGAAGACCTAAAAGTGGACGAAATGGCCGTAGCTTCTTTAATACTGAAGCAATTCAACTGATTCTTGTTCCATCGTTTCCGGCAGGAAAAGTTATCCTAGTAACTGAGCTTTCACCTAGGCGAACCGACTCTTAAATGAATTTCCTGCTCTAGTTAAAAGAAATCCTTCCAGACATTTCGTATTGTAATTGGATTTTTGACAATACTTGTTTTTCATAACTCACTTTCATGTCTCTAACAGAAAACTGTTTTCTCCTATTAGTTCTAGTATTGTTTTTTCAAAATTTATCTTTGTACGCTAAAAGTGAATAAAAAAGCCAACCCAAGGAAAACCTTTTTTTTGCTTTCTTGCTTAGAGCGTCGTATAAACATGAAAACTTATGTAGTTTTTTGCGAGGAACATTATGGTGCAATTAAAAATCGATTTGCTCTAAGATTGCCAGAGATAGAGAATTAAGCGTCAACAATGAAGACCTAAAAGTGGACGAAATGGCCGTAGCTTCTTTAATACTGAAGCAATTCAACTGATTCTTGTTCCATCGTTTCCGGCAGGAAAAGTTATCCTAGTAACTGAGCTTTCACCTAGGCGAACCGACTCTTAAATGAATTTCCTGCTCTAGTTAAAAGAAATCCTTCCAGACATTTCGTATTGTAATTGGATTTTTGACAATACTTGTTTTTCATAACCCACTTTCATGTCTCTAACAGAAAACTGTTTTCTCCTATTAGTTCTAGTATTGTTTTTTCAAAATTTATCTTTGTACGCTAAAAGTGAATAAAAAAGCCAACCCAAGGAAAACCTTTTTTTTGCTTTCTTGCTTAGAGCGTCGTATAAACATGAAAACTTATGTAGTTTTTTGCGAGGAACATTATGGTGCAATTAAAAATCGATTTGCTCTAAGATTGCCAGAGATAGAGAATTAAGCGTCAACAATGAAGACCTAAAAGTGGACGAAATGGCCGTAGCTTCTTTAATACTGAAGCAATTCAACTGATTCTTGTTCCATCGTTTCCGGCAGGAAAAGTTATCCTAGTAACTGAGCTTTCACCTAGGCGAACCGACTCTTAAATGAATTTCCTGCTCTAGTTAAAAGAAATCCTTCCAGACATTTCGTATTGTAATTGGATTTTTGACAATACTTGTTTTTCATAACCCACTTTCATGTCTCTAACAGAAAACTGTTTTCTACTATTAGTTCTAGTATTGTTTTTTCGAAATTTATCTTTGTACGCTAAAAGTGAATAAAAAAGCCAACCCAAGGAAAACCTTTTTTTTGCTTTCTTGCTTAGAGCGTCGTATAAACATGAAAACTTATGTAGTTTTTTGCGAGGAACATTATGGTGCAATTAAAAATCGATTTGCTCTAAGATTGCCAGAGATAGAGAATTAAGCGTCAACAATGAAGACCTAAAAGTGGACGAAATGGCCGTAGCTTCTTTAATACTGAAGCAATTCAACTGATTCTTGTTCCATCGTTTCCGGCAGGAAAAGTTATCCTAGTAACTGAGCTTTCACCTAGGCGAACCGACTCTTAAATGAATTTCCTGCTCTAGTTAAAAGAAATCCTTCCAGACATTTCGTATTGTAATTGGATTTTTGACAATACTTGTTTTTCATAACCCACTTTCATGTCTCTAACAGAAAACTGTTTTCTCCTATTAGTTCTAGTATTGTTTTTTCAAAATTTATCTTTGTACGCTAAAAGTGAATAAAAAAGCCAACCCAAGGAAAACCTTTTTTTTGCTTTCTTGCTTAGAGCGTCGTATAAACATGAAAACTTATGTAGTTTTTTGCGAGGAACATTATGGTGCAATTAAAAATCGATTTGCTCTAAGATTGCCAGAGATAGAGAATTAAGCGTCAACAATGAAGACCTAAAAGTGGACGAAATGGCCGTAGCTTCTTTAATACTGAAGCAATTCAACTGATTCTTGTTCCATCGTTTCCGGCAGGAAAAGTTATCCTAGTAACTGAGCTTTCACCTAGGCGAACCGACTCTTAAATGAATTTCCTGCTCTAGTTAAAAGAAATCCTTCCAGACATTTCGTATTGTAATTGGATTTTTGACAATACTTGTTTTTCATAACCCACTTTCATGTCTCTAACAGAAAACTGTTTTCTACTATTAGTTCTAGTATTGTTTTTTCGAAATTTATCTTTGTACGCTAAAAGTGAATAAAAAAGCCAACCCAAGGAAAACCTTTTTTTTGCTTTCTTGCTTAGAGCGTCGTATAAACATGAAAACTTATGTAGTTTTTTGCGAGGAACATTATGGTGCAATTAAAAATCGATTTGCTCTAAGATTGCCAGAGATAGAGAATTAAGCGTCAACAATGAAGACCTAAAAGTGGACGAAATGGCCGTAGCTTCTTTAATACTGAAGCAATTCAACTGATTCTTGTTCCATCGTTTCCGGCAGGAAAAGTTATCCTAGTAACTGAGCTTTCACCTAGGCGAACCGACTCTTAAATGAATTTCCTGCTCTAGTTAAAAGAAATCCTTCCAGACATTTCGTATTGTAATTGGATTTTTGACAATACTTGTTTTTCATAACCCACTTTCATGTCTCTAACAGAAAACTGTTTTCTACTATTAGTTCTAGTATTGTTTTTTCGAAATTTATCTTTGTACGCTAAAAGTGAATAAAAAAGCCAACCCAAGGAAAACCTTTTTTTTGCTTTCTTGCTTAGAGCGTCGTATAAACATGAAAACTTATGTAGTTTTTTGCGAGGAACATTATGGTGCAATTAAAAATCGATTTGCTCTAAGATTGCCAGAGATAGAGAATTAAGCGTCAACAATGAAGACCTAAAAGTGGACGAAATGGCCGTAGCTTCTTTAATACTGAAGCAATTCAACTGATTCTTGTTCCATCGTTTCCGGCAGGAAAAGTTATCCTAGTAACTGAGCTTTCACCTAGGCGAACCGACTCTTAAATGAATTTCCTGCTCTAGTTAAAAGAAATCCTTCCAGACATTTCGTATTGTAATTGGATTTTTGACAATACTTGTTTTTCATAACCCACTTTCATGTCTCTAACAGAAAACTGTTTTCTACTATTAGTTCTAGTATTGTTTTTTCGAAATTTATCTTTGTACGCTAAAAGTGAATAAAAAAGCCAACCCAAGGAAAACCTTTTTTTTGCTTTCTTGCTTAGAGCGTCGTATAAACATGAAAACTTATGTAGTTTTTTGCGAGGAACATTATGGTGCAATTAAAAATCGATTTGCTCTAAGATTGCCAGAGATAGAGAATTAAGCGTCAACAATGAAGACCTAAAAGTGGACGAAATGGCCGTAGCTTCTTTAATACTGAAGCAATTCAACTGATTCTTGTTCCATCGTTTCCGGCAGGAAAAGTTATCCTAGTAACTGAGCTTTCACCTAGGCGAACCGACTCTTAAATGAATTTCCTGCTCTAGTTAAAAGAAATCCTTCCAGACATTTCGTATTGTAATTGGATTTTTGACAATACTTGTTTTTCATAACCCACTTTCATGTCTCTAACAGAAAACTGTTTTCTACTATTAGTTCTAGTATTGTTTTTTCGAAATTTATCTTTGTACGCTAAAAGTGAATAAAAAAGCCAACCCAAGGAAAACCTTTTTTTTGCTTTCTTGCTTAGAGCGTCGTATAAACATGAAAACTTATGTAGTTTTTTGCGAGGAACATTATGGTGCAATTAAAAATCGATTTGCTCTAAGATTGCCAGAGATAGAGAATTAAGCGTCAACAATGAAGACCTAAAAGTGGACGAAATGGCCGTAGCTTCTTTAATACTGAAGCAATTCAACTGATTCTTGTTCCATCGT
Source organism: Dascillus cervinus (assembly GCA_949768715.1). Taxonomy (NCBI): domain Eukaryota; kingdom Metazoa; phylum Arthropoda; class Insecta; order Coleoptera; family Dascillidae; genus Dascillus; species Dascillus cervinus. The sequence goes on from CATKOX010000013.1 coordinate 86,792, forward strand.
TTCCGGCAGGAAAAGTTATCCTAGTAACTGAGCTTTCACCTAGGCGAACCGACTCTTAAATGAATTTCCTGCTCTAGTTAAAAGAAATCCTTCCAGACATTTCGTATTGTAATTGGATTTTTGACAATACTTGTTTTTCATAACCCACTTTCATGTCTCTAACAGAAAACTGTTTTCTACTATTAGTTGTAGTATTGTTTTTTCGAAATTTATCTTTGTACGCTAAAAGTGAATAAAAAAGCCAACCCAAGGAAAACCTTTTTTTTGCTTTCTTGCTTAGAGCGTCGTATAAACATGAAAACTTATGTAGTTTTTTGCGAGGAACATTATGGTGCAATTAAAAATCGATTTGCTCTAAGATTGCCAGAGATAGAGAATTAAGCGTCAACAATGAAGACCTAAAAGTGGACGAAATGGCCGTAGCTTCTTTAATACTGAAGCAATTCAACTGATTCTTGTTCCATCGTTTCCGGCAGGAAAAGTTATCCTAGTAACTGAGCTTTCACCTAGGCGAACCGACTCTTAAATGAATTTCCTGCTCTAGTTAAAAGAAATCCTTCCAGACATTTCGTATTGTAATTGGATTTTTGACAATACTTGTTTTTCATAACCCACTTTCATGTCTCTAACAGAAAACTGTTTTCTCCTATTAGTTCTAGTATTGTTTTTTCAAAATTTATCTTTGTACGCTAAAAGTGAATAAAAAAGCCAACCCAAGGAAAACCTTTTTTTTGCTTTCTTGCTTAGAGCGTCGTATAAACATGAAAACTTATGTAGTTTTTTGCGAGGAACATTATGGTGCAATTAAAAATCGATTTGCTCTAAGATTGCCAGAGATAGAGAATTAAGCGTCAACAATGAAGACCTAAAAGTGGACGAAATGGCCGTAGCTTCTTTAATACTGAAGCAATTCAACTGATTCTTGTTCCATCGTTTCCGGCAGGAAAAGTTATCCTAGTAACTGAGCTTTCACCTAGGCGAACCGACTCTTAAATGAATTTCCTGCTCTAGTTAAAAGAAATCCTTCCAGACATTTCGTATTGTAATTGGATTTTTGACAATACTTGTTTTTCATAACCCACTTTCATGTCTCTAACAGAAAACTGTTTTCTACTATTAGTTCTAGTATTGTTTTTTCGAAATTTATCTTTGTACGCTAAAAGTGAATAAAAAAGCCAACCCAAGGAAAACCTTTTTTTTGCTTTCTTGCTTAGAGCGTCGTATAAACATGAAAACTTATGTAGTTTTTTGCGAGGAACATTATGGTGCAATTAAAAATCGATTTGCTCTAAGATTGCCAGAGATAGAGAATTAAGCGTCAACAATGAAGACCTAAAAGTGGACGAAATGGCCGTAGCTTCTTTAATACTGAAGCAATTCAACTGATTCTTGTTCCATCGTTTCCGGCAGGAAAAGTTATCCTAGTAACTGAGCTTTCACCTAGGCGAACCGACTCTTAAATGAATTTCCTGCTCTAGTTAAAAGAAATCCTTCCAGACATTTCGTATTGTAATTGGATTTTTGACAATACTTGTTTTTCATAACCCACTTTCATGTCTCTAACAGAAAACTGTTTTCTACTATTAGTTCTAGTATTGTTTTTTCGAAATTTATCTTTGTACGCTAAAAGTGAATAAAAAAGCCAACCCAAGGAAAACCTTTTTTTTGCTTTCTTGCTTAGAGCGTCGTATAAACATGAAAACTTATGTAGTTTTTTGCGAGGAACATTATGGTGCAATTAAAAATCGATTTGCTCTAAGATTGCCAGAGATAGAGAATTAAGCGTCAACAATGAAGACCTAAAAGTGGACGAAATGGCCGTAGCTTCTTTAATACTGAAGCAATTCAACTGATTCTTGTTCCATCGTTTCCGGCAGGAAAAGTTATCCTAGTAACTGAGCTTTCACCTAGGCGAACCGACTCTTAAATGAATTTCCTGCTCTAGTTAAAAGAAATCCTTCCAGACATTTCGTATTGTAATTGGATTTTTGACAATACTTGTTTTTCATAACCCACTTTCATGTCTCTAACAGAAAACTGTTTTCTCCTATTAGTTCTAGTATTGTTTTTTCAAAATTTATCTTTGTACGCTAAAAGTGAATAAAAAAGCCAACCCAAGGAAAACCTTTTTTTTGCTTTCTTGCTTAGAGCGTCGTATAAACATGAAAACTTATGTAGTTTTTTGCGAGGAACATTATGGTGCAATTAAAAATCGATTTGCTCTAAGATTGCCAGAGATAGAGAATTAAGCGTCAACAATGAAGACCTAAAAGTGGACGAAATGGCCGTAGCTTCTTTAATACTGAAGCAATTCAACTGATTCTTGTTCCATCGTTTCCGGCAGGAAAAGTTATCCTAGTAACTGAGCTTTCACCTAGGCGAACCGACTCTTAAATGAATTTCCTGCTCTAGTTAAAAGAAATCCTTCCAGACATTTCGTATTGTAATTGGATTTTTGACAATACTTGTTTTTCATAACCCACTTTCATGTCTCTAACAGAAAACTGTTTTCTACTATTAGTTCTAGTATTGTTTTTTCGAAATTTATCTTTGTACGCTAAAAGTGAATAAAAAAGCCAACCCAAGGAAAACCTTTTTTTTTGCTTTCTTGCTTAGAGCGTCGTATAAACATGAAAACTTATGTAGTTTTTTGCGAGGAACATTATGGTGCAATTAAAAATCGATTTGCTCTAAGATTGCCAGAGATAGAGAATTAAGCGTCAACAATGAAGACCTAAAAGTGGACGAAATGGCCGTAGCTTCTTTAATACTGAAGCAATTCAACTGATTCTTGTTCCATCGTTTCCGGCAGGAAAAGTTATCCTAGTAACTGAGCTTTCACCTAGGCGAACCGACTCTTAAATGAATTTCCTGCTCTAGTTAAAAGAAATCCTTCCAGACATTTCGTATTGTAATTGGATTTTTGACAATACTTGTTTTTCATAACCCACTTTCATGTCTCTAACAGAAAACTGTTTTCTCCTATTAGTTCTAGTATTGTTTTTTCAAAATTTATCTTTGTACGCTAAAAGTGAATAAAAAAGCCAACCCAAGGAAAACCTTTTTTTTGCTTTCTTGCTTAGAGCGTCGTATAAACATGAAAACTTATGTAGTTTTTTGCGAGGAACATTATGGTGCAATTAAAAATCGATTTGCTCTAAGATTGCCAGAGATAGAGAATTAAGCGTCAACAATGAAGACCTAAAAGTGGACGAAATGGCCGTAGCTTCTTTAATACTGAAGCAATTCAACTGATTCTTGTTCCATCGTTTCCGGCAGGAAAAGTTATCCTAGTAACTGAGCTTTCACCTAGGCGAACCGACTCTTAAATGAATTTCCTGCTCTAGTTAAAAGAAATCCTTCCAGACATTTCGTATTGTAATTGGATTTTTGACAATACTTGTTTTTCATAACCCACTTTCATGTCTCTAACAGAAAACTGTTTTCTCCTATTAGTTCTAGTATTGTTTTTTCAAAATTTATCTTTGTACGCTAAAAGTGAATAAAAAAGCCAACCCAAGGAAAACCTTTTTTTTGCTTTCTTGCTTAGAGCGTCGTATAAACATGAAAACTTATGTAGTTTTTTGCGAGGAACATTATGGTGCAATTAAAAATCGATTTGCTCTAAGATTGCCAGAGATAGAGAATTAAGCGTCAACAATGAAGACCTAAAAGTGGACGAAATGGCCGTAGCTTCTTTAATACTGAAGCAATTCAACTGATTCTTGTTCCATCGTTTCCGGCAGGAAAAGTTATCCTAGTAACTGAGCTTTCACCTAGGCGAACCGACTCTTAAATGAATTTCCTGCTCTAGTTAAAAGAAATCCTTCCAGACATTTCGTATTGTAATTGGATTTTTGACAATACTTGTTTTTCATAACCCACTTTCATGTCTCTAACAGAAAACTGTTTTCTCCTATTAGTTCTAGTATTGTTTTTTCAAAATTTATCTTTGTACGCTAAAAGTGAATAAAAAAGCCAACCCAAGGAAAACCTTTTTTTTGCTTTCTTGCTTAGAGCGTCGTATAAACATGAAAACTTATGTAGTTTTTTGCGAGGAACATTATGGTGCAATTAAAAATCGATTTGCTCTAAGATTGCCAGAGATAGAGAATTAAGCGTCAACAATGAAGACCTAAAAGTGGACGAAATGGCCGTAGCTTCTTTAATACTGAAGCAATTCAACTGATTCTTGTTCCATCGTTTCCGGCAGGAAAAGTTATCCTAGTAACTGAGCTTTCACCTAGGCGAACCGACTCTTAAATGAATTTCCTGCTCTAGTTAAAAGAAATCCTTCCAGACATTTCGTATTGTAATTGGATTTTTGACAATACTTGTTTTTCATAACCCACTTTCATGTCTCTAACAGAAAACTGTTTTCTCCTATTAGTTCTAGTATTGTTTTTTCAAAATTTATCTTTGTACGCTAAAAGTGAATAAAAAAGCCAACCCAAGGAAAACCTTTTTTTTGCTTTCTTGCTTAGAGCGTCGTATAAACATGAAAACTTATGTAGTTTTTTGCGAGGAACATTATGGTGCAATTAAAAATCGATTTGCTCTAAGATTGCCAGAGATAGAGAATTAAGCGTCAACAATGAAGACCTAAAAGTGGACGAAATGGCCGTAGCTTCTTTAATACTGAAGCAATTCAACTGATTCTTGTTCCATCGTTTCCGGCAGGAAAAGTTATCCTAGTAACTGAGCTTTCACCTAGGCGAACCGACTCTTAAATGAATTTCCTGCTCTAGTTAAAAGAAATCCTTCCAGACATTTCGTATTGTAATTGGATTTTTGACAATACTTGTTTTTCATAACCCACTTTCATGTCTCTAACAGAAAACTGTTTTCTACTATTAGTTCTAGTATTGTTTTTTCGAAATTTATCTTTGTACGCTAAAAGTGAATAAAAAAGCCAACCCAAGGAAAACCTTTTTTTTGCTTTCTTGCTTAGAGCGTCGTATAAACATGAAAACTTATGTAGTTTTTTGCGAGGAACATTATGGTGCAATTAAAAATCGATTTGCTCTAAGATTGCCAGAGATAGAGAATTAAGCGTCAACAATGAAGACCTAAAAGTGGACGAAATGGCCGTAGCTTCTTTAATACTGAAGCAATTCAACTGATTCTTGTTCCATCGTTTCCGGCAGGAAAAGTTATCCTAGTAACTGAGCTTTCACCTAGGCGAACCGACTCTTAAATGAATTTCCTGCTCTAGTTAAAAGAAATCCTTCCAGACATTTCGTATTGTAATTGGATTTTTGACAATACTTGTTTTTCATAACCCACTTTCATGTCTCTAACAGAAAACTGTTTTCTACTATTAGTTCTAGTATTGTTTTTTCGAAATTTATCTTTGTACGCTAAAAGTGAATAAAAAAGCCAACCCAAGGAAAACCTTTTTTTTGCTTTCTTGCTTAGAGCGTCGTATAAACATGAAAACTTATGTAGTTTTTTGCGAGGAACATTATGGTGCAATTAAAAATCGATTTGCTCTAAGATTGCCAGAGATAGAGAATTAAGCGTCAACAATGAAGACCTAAAAGTGGACGAAATGGCCGTAGCTTCTTTAATACTGAAGCAATTCAACTGATTCTTGTTCCATCGTTTCCGGCAGGAAAAGTTATCCTAGTAACTGAGCTTTCACCTAGGCGAACCGACTCTTAAATGAATTTCCTGCTCTAGTTAAAAGAAATCCTTCCAGACATTTCGTATTGTAATTGGATTTTTGACAATACTTGTTTTTCATAACCCACTTTCATGTCTCTAACAGAAAACTGTTTTCTCCTATTAGTTCTAGTATTGTTTTTTCAAAATTTATCTTTGTACGCTAAAAGTGAATAAAAAAGCCAACCCAAGGAAAACCTTTTTTTTGCTTTCTTGCTTAGAGCGTCGTATAAACATGAAAACTTATGTAGTTTTTTGCGAGGAACATTATGGTGCAATTAAAAATCGATTTGCTCTAAGATTGCCAGAGATAGAGAATTAAGCGTCAACAATGAAGACCTAAAAGTGGACGAAATGGCCGTAGCTTCTTTAATACTGAAGCAATTCAACTGATTCTTGTTCCATCGTTTCCGGCAGGAAAAGTTATCCTAGTAACTGAGCTTTCACCTAGGCGAACCGACTCTTAAATGAATTTCCTGCTCTAGTTAAAAGAAATCCTTCCAGACATTTCGTATTGTAATTGGATTTTTGACAATACTTGTTTTTCATAACTCACTTTCATGTCTCTAACAGAAAACTGTTTTCTACTATTAGTTCTAGTATTGTTTTTTCGAAATTTATCTTTGTACGCTAAAAGTGAATAAAAAAGCCAACCCAAGGAAAACCTTTTTTTTTGCTTTCTTGCTTAGAGCGTCGTATAAACATGAAAACTTATGTAGTTTTTTGCGAGGAACATTATGGTGCAATTAAAAATCGATTTGCTCTAAGATTGCCAGAGATAGAGAATTAAGCGTCAACAATGAAGACCTAAAAGTGGACGAAATGGCCGTAGCTTCTTTAATACTGAAGCAATTCAACTGATTCTTGTTCCATCGTTTCCGGCAGGAAAAGTTATCCTAGTAACTGAGCTTTCACCTAGGCGAACCGACTCTTAAATGAATTTCCTGCTCTAGTTAAAAGAAATCCTTCCAGACATTTCGTATTGTAATTGGATTTTTGACAATACTTGTTTTTCATAACCCACTTTCATGTCTCTAACAGAAAACTGTTTTCTACTATTAGTTCTAGTATTGTTTTTTCGAAATTTATCTTTGTACGCTAAAAGTGAATAAAAAAGCCAACCCAAGGAAAACCTTTTTTTTGCTTTCTTGCTTAGAGCGTCGTATAAACATGAAAACTTATGTAGTTTTTTGCGAGGAACATTATGGTGCAATTAAAAATCGATTTGCTCTAAGATTGCCAGAGATAGAGAATTAAGCGTCAACAATGAAGACCTAAAAGTGGACGAAATGGCCGTAGCTTCTTTAATACTGAAGCAATTCAACTGATTCTTGTTCCATCGTTTCCGGCAGGAAAAGTTATCCTAGTAACTGAGCTTTCACCTAGGCGAACCGACTCTTAAATGAATTTCCTGCTCTAGTTAAAAGAAATCCTTCCAGACATTTCGTATTGTAATTGGATTTTTGACAATACTTGTTTTTCATAACCCACTTTCATGTCTCTAACAGAAAACTGTTTTCTCCTATTAGTTCTAGTATTGTTTTTTCAAAATTTATCTTTGTACGCTAAAAGTGAATAAAAAAGCCAACCCAAGGAAAACCTTTTTTTTGCTTTCTTGCTTAGAGCGTCGTATAAACATGAAAACTTATGTAGTTTTTTGCGAGGAACATTATGGTGCAATTAAAAATCGATTTGCTCTAAGATTGCCAGAGATAGAGAATTAAGCGTCAACAATGAAGACCTAAAAGTGGACGAAATGGCCGTAGCTTCTTTAATACTGAAGCAATTCAACTGATTCTTGTTCCATCGTTTCCGGCAGGAAAAGTTATCCTAGTAACTGAGCTTTCACCTAGGCGAACCGACTCTTAAATGAATTTCCTGCTCTAGTTAAAAGAAATCCTTCCAGACATTTCGTATTGTAATTGGATTTTTGACAATACTTGTTTTTCATAACCCACTTTCATGTCTCTAACAGAAAACTGTTTTCTCCTATTAGTTCTAGTATTGTTTTTTCAAAATTTATCTTTGTACGCTAAAAGTGAATAAAAAAGCCAACCCAAGAAAAACCTTTTTTTTGCTTTCTTGCTTAGAGCGTCGTATAAACATGAAAACTTATGTAGTTTTTTGCGAGGAACATTATGGTGCAATTAAAAATCGATTTGCTCTAAGATTGCCAGAGATAGAGAATTAAGCGTCAACAATGAAGACCTAAAAGTGGACGAAATGGCCGTAGCTTCTTTAATACTGAAGCAATTCAACTGATTCTTGTTCCATCGTTTCCGGCAGGAAAAGTTATCCTAGTAACTGAGCTTTCACCTAGGCGAACCGACTCTTAAATGAATTTCCTGCTCTAGTTAAAAGAAATCCTTCCAGACATTTCGTATTGTAATTGGATTTTTGACAATACTTGTTTTTCATAACCCACTTTCATGTCTCTAACAGAAAACTGTTTTCTCCTATTAGTTCTAGTATTGTTTTTTCAAAATTTATCTTTGTACGCTAAAAGTGAATAAAAAAGCCAACCCAAGGAAAACCTTTTTTTTGCTTTCTTGCTTAGAGCGTCGTATAAACATGAAAACTTATGTAGTTTTTTGCGAGGAACATTATGGTGCAATTAAAAATCGATTTGCTCTAAGATTGCCAGAGATAGAGAATTAAGCGTCAACAATGAAGACCTAAAAGTGGACGAAATGGCCGTAGCTTCTTTAATACTGAAGCAATTCAACTGATTCTTGTTCCATCGTTTCCGGCAGGAAAAGTTATCCTAGTAACTGAGCTTTCACCTAGGCGAACCGACTCTTAAATGAATTTCCTGCTCTAGTTAAAAGAAATCCTTCCAGACATTTCGTATTGTAATTGGATTTTTGACAATACTTGTTTTTCATAACCCACTTTCATGTCTCTAACAGAAAACTGTTTTCTCCTATTAGTTCTAGTATTGTTTTTTCAAAATTTATCTTTGTACGCTAAAAGTGAATAAAAAAGCCAACCCAAGGAAAACCTTTTTTTTGCTTTCTTGCTTAGAGCGTCGTATAAACATGAAAACTTATGTAGTTTTTTGCGAGGAACATTATGGTGCAATTAAAAATCGATTTGCTCTAAGATTGCCAGAGATAGAGAATTAAGCGTCAACAATGAAGACCTAAAAGTGGACGAAATGGCCGTAGCTTCTTTAATACTGAAGCAATTCAACTGATTCTTGTTCCATCGTTTCCGGCAGGAAAAGTTATCCTAGTAACTGAGCTTTCACCTAGGCGAACCGACTCTTAAATGAATTTCCTGCTCTAGTTAAAAGAAATCCTTCCAGACATTTCGTATTGTAATTGGATTTTTGACAATACTTGTTTTTCATAACCCACTTTCATGTCTCTAACAGAAAACTGTTTTCTCCTATTAGTTCTAGTATTGTTTTTTCAAAATTTATCTTTGTACGCTAAAAGTGAATAAAAAAGCCAACCCAAGGAAAACCTTTTTTTTGCTTTCTTGCTTAGAGCGTCGTATAAACATGAAAACTTATGTAGTTTTTTGCGAGGAACATTATGGTGCAATTAAAAATCGATTTGCTCTAAGATTGCCAGAGATAGAGAATTAAGCGTCAACAATGAAGACCTAAAAGTGGACGAAATGGCCGTAGCTTCTTTAATACTGAAGCAATTCAACTGATTCTTGTTCCATCGTTTCCGGCAGGAAAAGTTATCCTAGTAACTGAGCTTTCACCTAGGCGAACCGACTCTTAAATGAATTTCCTGCTCTAGTTAAAAGAAATCCTTCCAGACATTTCGTATTGTAATTGGATTTTTGACAATACTTGTTTTTCATAACCCACTTTCATGTCTCTAACAGAAAACTGTTTTCTCCTATTAGTTCTAGTATTGTTTTTTCAAAATTTATCTTTGTACGCTAAAAGTGAATAAAAAAGCCAACCCAAGGAAAACCTTTTTTTTGCTTTCTTGCTTAGAGCGTCGTATAAACATGAAAACTTATGTAGTTTTTTGCGAGGAACATTATGGTGCAATTAAAAATCGATTTGCTCTAAGATTGCCAGAGATAGAGAATTAAGCGTCAACAATGAAGACCTAAAAGTGGACGAAATGGCCGTAGCTTCTTTAATACTGAAGCAATTCAACTGATTCTTGTTCCATCGTTTCCGGCAGGAAAAGTTATCCTAGTAACTGAGCTTTCCCCTAGGCGAACCGACTCTTAAATGAATTTCCTGCTCTAGTTAAAAGAAATCCTTCCAGACATTTCGTATTGTAATTGGATTTTTGACAATACTTGTTTTTCATAACCCACTTTCATGTCTCTAACAGAAAACTGTTTTCTCCTATTAGTTCTAGTATTGTTTTTTCAAAATTTATCTTTGTACGCTAAAAGTGAATAAAAAAGCCAACCCAAGGAAAACCTTTTTTTTGCTTTCTTGCTTAGAGCGTCGTATAAACATGAAAACTTATGTAGTTTTTTGCGAGGAACATTATGGTGCAATTAAAAATCGATTTGCTCTAAGATTGCCAGAGATAGAGAATTAAGCGTCAACAATGAAGACCTAAAAGTGGACGAAATGGCCGTAGCTTCTTTAATACTGAAGCAATTCAACTGATTCTTGTTCCATCGTTTCCGGCAGGAAAAGTTATCCTAGTAACTGAGCTTTCACCTAGGCGAACCGACTCTTAAATGAATTTCCTGCTCTAGTTAAAAGAAATCCTTCCAGACATTTCGTATTGTAATTGGATTTTTGACAATACTTGTTTTTCATAACCCACTTTCATGTCTCTAACAGAAAACTGTTTTCTACTATTAGTTCTAGTATTGTTTTTTCGAAATTTATCTTTGTACGCTAAAAGTGAATAAAAAAGCCAACCCAAGGAAAACCTTTTTTTTGCTTTCTTGCTTAGAGCGTCGTATAAACATGAAAACTTATGTAGTTTTTTGCGAGGAACATTATGGTGCAATTAAAAATCGATTTGCTCTAAGATTGCCAGAGATAGAGAATTAAGCGTCAACAATGAAGACCTAAAAGTGGACGAAATGGCCGTAGCTTCTTTAATACTGAAGCAATTCAACTGATTCTTGTTCCATCGTTTCCGGCAGGAAAAGTTATCCTAGTAACTGAGCTTTCACCTAGGCGAACCGACTCTTAAATGAATTTCCTGCTCTAGTTAAAAGAAATCCTTCCAGACATTTCGTATTGTAATTGGATTTTTGACAATACTTGTTTTTCATAACCCACTTTCATGTCTCTAACAGAAAACTGTTTTCTACTATTAGTTCTAGTATTGTTTTTTCGAAATTTATCTTTGTACGCTAAAAGTGAATAAAAAAGCCAACCCAAGGAAAACCTTTTTTTTGCTTTCTTGCTTAGAGCGTCGTATAAACATGAAAACTTATGTAGTTTTTTGCGAGGAACATTATGGTGCAATTAAAAATCGATTTGCTCTAAGATTGCCAGAGATAGAGAATTAAGCGTCAACAATGAAGACCTAAAAGTGGACGAAATGGCCGTAGCTTCTTTAATACTGAAGCAATTCAACTGATTCTTGTTCCATCGTTTCCGGCAGGAAAAGTTATCCTAGTAACTGAGCTTTCACCTAGGCGAACCGACTCTTAAATGAATTTCCTGCTCTAGTTAAAAGAAATCCTTCCAGACATTTCGTATTGTAATTGGATTTTTGACAATACTTGTTTTTCATAACCCACTTTCATGTCTCTAACAGAAAACTGTTTTCTCCTATTAGTTCTAGTATTGTTTTTTCAAAATTTATCTTTGTACGCTAAAAGTGAATAAAAAAGCCAACCCAAGGAAAACCTTTTTTTTGCTTTCTTGCTTAGAGCGTCGTATAAACATGAAAACTTATGTAGTTTTTTGCGAGGAACATTATGGTGCAATTAAAAATCGATTTGCTCTAAGATTGCCAGAGATAGAGAATTAAGCGTCAACAATGAAGACCTAAAAGTGGACGAAATGGCCGTAGCTTCTTTAATACTGAAGCAATTCAACTGATTCTTGTTCCATCGTTTCCGGCAGGAAAAGTTATCCTAGTAACTGAGCTTTCACCTAGGCGAACCGACTCTTAAATGAATTTCCTGCTCTAGTTAAAAGAAATCCTTCCAGACATTTCGTATTGTAATTGGATTTTTGACAATACTTGTTTTTCATAACCCACTTTCATGTCTCTAACAGAAAACTGTTTTCTACTATTAGTTCTAGTATTGTTTTTTCGAAATTTATCTTTGTACGCTAAAAGTGAATAAAAAAGCCAACCCAAGGAAAACCTTTTTTTTGCTTTCTTGCTTAGAGCGTCGTATAAACATGAAAACTTATGTAGTTTTTTGCGAGGAACATTATGGTGCAATTAAAAATCGATTTGCTCTAAGATTGCCAGAGATAGAGAATTAAGCGTCAACAATGAAGACCTAAAAGTGGACGAAATGGCCGTAGCTTCTTTAATACTGAAGCAATTCAACTGATTCTTGTTCCATCGTTTCCGGCAGGAAAAGTTATCCTAGTAACTGAGCTTTCACCTAGGCGAACCGACTCTTAAATGAATTTCCTGCTCTAGTTAAAAGAAATCCTTCCAGACATTTCGTATTGTAATTGGATTTTTGACAATACTTGTTTTTCATAACCCACTTTCATGTCTCTAACAGAAAACTGTTTTCTACTATTAGTTCTAGTATTGTTTTTTCGAAATTTATCTTTGTACGCTAAAAGTGAATAAAAAAGCCAACCCAAGGAAAACCTTTTTTTTGCTTTCTTGCTTAGAGCGTCGTATAAACATGAAAACTTATGTAGTTTTTTGCGAGGAACATTATGGTGCAATTAAAAATCGATTTGCTCTAAGATTGCCAGAGATAGAGAATTAAGCGTCAACAATGAAGACCTAAAAGTGGACGAAATGGCCGTAGCTTCTTTAATACTGAAGCAATTCAACTGATTCTTGTTCCATCGTTTCCGGCAGGAAAAGTTATCCTAGTAACTGAGCTTTCACCTAGGCGAACCGACTCTTAAATGAATTTCCTGCTCTAGTTAAAAGAAATCCTTCCAGACATTTCGTATTGTAATTGGATTTTTGACAATACTTGTTTTTCATAACCCACTTTCATGTCTCTAACAGAAAACTGTTTTCTCCTATTAGTTCTAGTATTGTTTTTTCAAAATTTATCTTTGTACGCTAAAAGTGAATAAAAAAGCCAACCCAAGGAAAACCTTTTTTTTGCTTTCTTGCTTAGAGCGTCGTATAAACATGAAAACTTATGTAGTTTTTTGCGAGGAACATTATGGTGCAATTAAAAATCGATTTGCTCTAAGATTGCCAGAGATAGAGAATTAAGCGTCAACAATGAAGACCTAAAAGTGGACGAAATGGCCGTAGCTTCTTTAATACTGAAGCAATTCAACTGATTCTTGTTCCATCGTTTCCGGCAGGAAAAGTTATCCTAGTAACTGAGCTTTCACCTAGGCGAACCGACTCTTAAATGAATTTCCTGCTCTAGTTAAAAGAAATCCTTCCAGACATTTCGTATTGTAATTGGATTTTTGACAATACTTGTTTTTCATAACTCACTTTCATGTCTCTAACAGAAAACTGTTTTCTACTATTAGTTCTAGTATTGTTTTTTCGAAATTTATCTTTGTACGCTAAAAGTGAATAAAAAAGCCAACCCAAGGAAAACCTTTTTTTTTGCTTTCTTGCTTAGAGCGTCGTATAAACATGAAAACTTATGTAGTTTTTTGCGAGGAACATTATGGTGCAATTAAAAATCGATTTGCTCTAAGATTGCCAGAGATAGAGAATTAAGCGTCAACAATGAAGACCTAAAAGTGGACGAAATGGCCGTAGCTTCTTTAATACTGAAGCAATTCAACTGATTCTTGTTCCATCGTTTCCGGCAGGAAAAGTTATCCTAGTAACTGAGCTTTCACCTAGGCGAACCGACTCTTAAATGAATTTCCTGCTCTAGTTAAAAGAAATCCTTCCAGACATTTCGTATTGTAATTGGATTTTTGACAATACTTGTTTTTCATAACCCACTTTCATGTCTCTAACAGAAAACTGTTTTCTCCTATTAGTTCTAGTATTGTTTTTTCAAAATTTATCTTTGTACGCTAAAAGTGAATAAAAAAGCCAACCCAAGGAAAACCTTTTTTTTGCTTTCTTGCTTAGAGCGTCGTATAAACATGAAAACTTATGTAGTTTTTTGCGAGGAACATTATGGTGCAATTAAAAATCGATTTGCTCTAAGATTGCCAGAGATAGAGAATTAAGCGTCAACAATGAAGACCTAAAAGTGGACGAAATGGCCGTAGCTTCTTTAATACTGAAGCAATTCAACTGATTCTTGTTCCATCGTTTCCGGCAGGAAAAGTTATCCTAGTAACTGAGCTTTCACCTAGGCGAACCGACTCTTAAATGAATTTCCTGCTCTAGTTAAAAGAAATCCTTCCAGACATTTCGTATTGTAATTGGATTTTTGACAATACTTGTTTTTCATAACCCACTTTCATGTCTCTAACAGAAAACTGTTTTCTCCTATTAGTTCTAGTATTGTTTTTTCAAAATTTATCTTTGTACGCTAAAAGTGAATAAAAAAGCCAACCCAAGGAAAACCTTTTTTTTGCTTTCTTGCTTAGAGCGTCGTATAAACATGAAAACTTATGTAGTTTTTTGCGAGGAACATTATGGTGCAATTAAAAATCGATTTGCTCTAAGATTGCCAGAGATAGAGAATTAAGCGTCAACAATGAAGACCTAAAAGTGGACGAAATGGCCGTAGCTTCTTTAATACTGAAGCAATTCAACTGATTCTTGTTCCATCGTTTCCGGCAGGAAAAGTTATCCTAGTAACTGAGCTTTCACCTAGGCGAACCGACTCTTAAATGAATTTCCTGCTCTAGTTAAAAGAAATCCTTCCAGACATTTCGTATTGTAATTGGATTTTTGACAATACTTGTTTTTCATAACCCACTTTCATGTCTCTAACAGAAAACTGTTTTCTCCTATTAGTTCTAGTATTGTTTTTTCAAAATTTATCTTTGTACGCTAAAAGTGAATAAAAAAGCCAACCCAAGGAAAACCTTTTTTTTGCTTTCTTGCTTAGAGCGTCGTATAAACATGAAAACTTATGTAGTTTTTTGCGAGGAACATTATGGTGCAATTAAAAATCGATTTGCTCTAAGATTGCCAGAGATAGAGAATTAAGCGTCAACAATGAAGACCAAGAAAAAGTGGACGAAATGGCCGTAGCTTCTTTAATACTGAAGCAATTCAACTGATTCTTGTTCCATCGTTTCCGGCAGGAAAAGTTATCCTAGTAACTGAGCTTTCACCTAGGCGAACCGACTCTTAAATGAATTTCCTGCTCTAGTTAAAAGAAATCCTTCCAGACATTTCGTATTGTAATTGGATTTTGACAATACTTGTTTTTCATAACCCACTTTCATGTCTCTAACAGAAAACTGTTTTCTCCTATTAGTTCTAGTATTGTTTTTTCAAAATTTATCTTTGTACGCTAAAAGTGAATAAAAAAGCCAACCCAAGGAAAACCTTTTTTTTGCTTTCTTGCTTAGAGCGTCGTATAAACATGAAAACTTATGTAGTTTTTTGCGAGGAACATTATGGTGCAATTAAAAATCGATTTGCTCTAAGATTGCCAGAGATAGAGAATTAAGCGTCAACAATGAAGACCTAAAAGTGGACGAAATGGCCGTAGCTTCTTTAATACTGAAGCAATTCAACTGATTCTTGTTCCATCGTTTCCGGCAGGAAAAGTTATCCTAGTAACTGAGCTTTCACCTAGGCGAACCGACTCTTAAATGAATTTCCTGCTCTAGTTAAAAGAAATCCTTCCAGACATTTCGTATTGTAATTGGATTTTTGACAATACTTGTTTTTCATAACCCACTTTCATGTCTCTAACAGAAAACTGTTTTCTCCTATTAGTTCTAGTATTGTTTTTTCAAAATTTATCTTTGTACGCTAAAAGTGAATAAAAAAGCCAACCCAAGGAAAACCTTTTTTTTGCTTTCTTGCTTAGAGCGTCGTATAAACATGAAAACTTATGTAGTTTTTTGCGAGGAACATTATGGTGCAATTAAAAATCGATTTGCTCTAAGATTGCCAGAGATAGAGAATTAAGCGTCAACAATGAAGACCTAAAAGTGGACGAAATGGCCGTAGCTTCTTTAATACTGAAGCAATTCAACTGATTCTTGTTCCATCGTTTCCGGCAGGAAAAGTTATCCTAGTAACTGAGCTTTCACCTAGGCGAACCGACTCTTAAATGAATTTCCTGCTCTAGTTAAAAGAAATCCTTCCAGACATTTCGTATTGTAATTGGATTTTTGACAATACTTGTTTTTCATAACCCACTTTCATGTCTCTAACAGAAAACTGTTTTCTCCTATTAGTTCTAGTATTGTTTTTTCAAAATTTATCTTTGTACGCTAAAAGTGAATAAAAAAGCCAACCCAAGGAAAACCTTTTTTTTGCTTTCTTGCTTAGAGCGTCGTATAAACATGAAAACTTATGTAGTTTTTTGCGAGGAACATTATGGTGCAATTAAAAATCGATTTGCTCTAAGATTGCCAGAGATAGAGAATTAAGCGTCAACAATGAAGACCTAAAAGTGGACGAAATGGCCGTAGCTTCTTTAATACTGAAGCAATTCAACTGATTCTTGTTCCATCGTTTCCGGCAGGAAAAGTTATCCTAGTAACTGAGCTTTCACCTAGGCGAACCGACTCTTAAATGAATTTCCTGCTCTAGTTAAAAGAAATCCTTCCAGACATTTCGTATTGTAATTGGATTTTTGACAATACTTGTTTTTCATAACCCACTTTCATGTCTCTAACAGAAAACTGTTTTCTCCTATTAGTTCTAGTATTGTTTTTTCAAAATTTATCTTTGTACGCTAAAAGTGAATAAAAAAGCCAACCCAAGGAAAACCTTTTTTTTGCTTTCTTGCTTAGAGCGTCGTATAAACATGAAAACTTATGTAGTTTTTTGCGAGGAACATTATGGTGCAATTAAAAATCGATTTGCTCTAAGATTGCCAGAGATAGAGAATTAAGCGTCAACAATGAAGACCTAAAAGTGGACGAAATGGCCGTAGCTTCTTTAATACTGAAGCAATTCAACTGATTCTTGTTCCATCGTTTCCGGCAGGAAAAGTTATCCTAGTAACTGAGCTTTCACCTAGGCGAACCGACTCTTAAATGAATTTCCTGCTCTAGTTAAAAGAAATCCTTCCAGACATTTCGTATTGTAATTGGATTTTTGACAATACTTGTTTTTCATAACCCACTTTCATGTCTCTAACAGAAAACTGTTTTCTCCTATTAGTTCTAGTATTGTTTTTTCAAAATTTATCTTTGTACGCTAAAAGTGAATAAAAAAGCCAACCCAAGGAAAACCTTTTTTTTGCTTTCTTGCTTAGAGCGTCGTATAAACATGAAAACTTATGTAGTTTTTTGCGAGGAACATTATGGTGCAATTAAAAATCGATTTGCTCTAAGATTGCCAGAGATAGAGAATTAAGCGTCAACAATGAAGACCTAAAAGTGGACGAAATGGCCGTAGCTTCTTTAATACTGAAGCAATTCAACTGATTCTTGTTCCATCGTTTCCGGCAGGAAAAGTTATCCTAGTAACTGAGCTTTCACCTAGGCGAACCGACTCTTAAATGAATTTCCTGCTCTAGTTAAAAGAAATCCTTCCAGACATTTCGTATTGTAATTGGATTTTTGACAATACTTGTTTTTCATAACCCACTTTCATGTCTCTAACAGAAAACTGTTTTCTCCTATTAGTTCTAGTATTGTTTTTTCAAAATTTATCTTTGTACGCTAAAAGTGAATAAAAAAGCCAACCCAAGGAAAACCTTTTTTTTGCTTTCTTGCTTAGAGCGTCGTATAAACATGAAAACTTATGTAGTTTTTTGCGAGGAACATTATGGTGCAATTAAAAATCGATTTGCTCTAAGATTGCCAGAGATAGAGAATTAAGCGTCAACAATGAAGACCTAAAAGTGGACGAAATGGCCGTAGCTTCTTTAATACTGAAGCAATTCAACTGATTCTTGTTCCATCGTTTCCGGCAGGAAAAGTTATCCTAGTAACTGAGCTTTCACCTAGGCGAACCGACTCTTAAATGAATTTCCTGCTCTAGTTAAAAGAAATCCTTCCAGACATTTCGTATTGTAATTGGATTTTTGACAATACTTGTTTTTCATAACCCACTTTCATGTCTCTAACAGAAAACTGTTTTCTCCTATTAGTTCTAGTATTGTTTTTTCAAAATTTATCTTTGTACGCTAAAAGTGAATAAAAAAGCCAACCCAAGGAAAACCTTTTTTTTGCTTTCTTGCTTAGAGCGTCGTATAAACATGAAAACTTATGTAGTTTTTTGCGAGGAACATTATGGTGCAATTAAAAATCGATTTGCTCTAAGATTGCCAGAGATAGAGAATTAAGCGTCAACAATGAAGACCTAAAAGTGGACGAAATGGCCGTAGCTTCTTTAATACTGAAGCAATTCAACTGATTCTTGTTCCATCGTTTCCGGCAGGAAAAGTTATCCTAGTAACTGAGCTTTCACCTAGGCGAACCGACTCTTAAATGAATTTCCTGCTCTAGTTAAAAGAAATCCTTCCAGACATTTCGTATTGTAATTGGATTTTTGACAATACTTGTTTTTCATAACCCACTTTCATGTCTCTAACAGAAAACTGTTTTCTCCTATTAGTTCTAGTATTGTTTTTTCAAAATTTATCTTTGTACGCTAAAAGTGAATAAAAAAGCCAACCCAAGAAAAACCTTTTTTTTGCTTTCTTGCTTAGAGCGTCGTATAAACATGAAAACTTATGTAGTTTTTTGCGAGGAACATTATGGTGCAATTAAAAATCGATTTGCTCTAAGATTGCCAGAGATAGAGAATTAAGCGTCAACAATGAAGACCTAAAAGTGGACGAAATGGCCGTAGCTTCTTTAATACTGAAGCAATTCAACTGATTCTTGTTCCATCGTTTCCGGCAGGAAAAGTTATCCTAGTAACTGAGCTTTCACCTAGGCGAACCGACTCTTAAATGAATTTCCTGCTCTAGTTAAAAGAAATCCTTCCAGACATTTCGTATTGTAATTGGATTTTTGACAATACTTGTTTTTCATAACCCACTTTCATGTCTCTAACAGAAAACTGTTTTCTCCTATTAGTTCTAGTATTGTTTTTTCAAAATTTATCTTTGTACGCTAAAAGTGAATAAAAAAGCCAACCCAAGGAAAACCTTTTTTTTGCTTTCTTGCTTAGAGCGTCGTATAAACATGAAAACTTATGTAGTTTTTTGCGAGGAACATTATGGTGCAATTAAAAATCGATTTGCTCTAAGATTGCCAGAGATAGAGAATTAAGCGTCAACAATGAAGACCTAAAAGTGGACGAAATGGCCGTAGCTTCTTTAATACTGAAGCAATTCAACTGATTCTTGTTCCATCGTTTCCGGCAGGAAAAGTTATCCTAGTAACTGAGCTTTCACCTAGGCGAACCGACTCTTAAATGAATTTCCTGCTCTAGTTAAAAGAAATCCTTCCAGACATTTCGTATTGTAATTGGATTTTTGACAATACTTGTTTTTCATAACCCACTTTCATGTCTCTAACAGAAAACTGTTTTCTCCTATTAGTTCTAGTATTGTTTTTTCAAAATTTATCTTTGTACGCTAAAAGTGAATAAAAAAGCCAACCCAAGGAAAACCTTTTTTTTGCTTTCTTGCTTAGAGCGTCGTATAAACATGAAAACTTATGTAGTTTTTTGCGAGGAACATTATGGTGCAATTAAAAATCGATTTGCTCTAAGATTGCCAGAGATAGAGAATTAAGCGTCAACAATGAAGACCTAAAAGTGGACGAAATGGCCGTAGCTTCTTTAATACTGAAGCAATTCAACTGATTCTTGTTCCATCGTTTCCGGCAGGAAAAGTTATCCTAGTAACTGAGCTTTCACCTAGGCGAACCGACTCTTAAATGAATTTCCTGCTCTAGTTAAAAGAAATCCTTCCAGACATTTCGTATTGTAATTGGATTTTTGACAATACTTGTTTTTCATAACCCACTTTCATGTCTCTAACAGAAAACTGTTTTCTCCTATTAGTTCTAGTATTGTTTTTTCAAAATTTATCTTTGTACGCTAAAAGTGAATAAAAAAGCCAACCCAAGGAAAACCTTTTTTTTGCTTTCTTGCTTAGAGCGTCGTATAAACATGAAAACTTATGTAGTTTTTTGCGAGGAACATTATGGTGCAATTAAAAATCGATTTGCTCTAAGATTGCCAGAGATAGAGAATTAAGCGTCAACAATGAAGACCTAAAAGTGGACGAAATGGCCGTAGCTTCTTTAATACTGAAGCAATTCAACTGATTCTTGTTCCATCGTTTCCGGCAGGAAAAGTTATCCTAGTAACTGAGCTTTCACCTAGGCGAACCGACTCTTAAATGAATTTCCTGCTCTAGTTAAAAGAAATCCTTCCAGACATTTCGTATTGTAATTGGATTTTTGACAATACTTGTTTTTCATAACCCACTTTCATGTCTCTAACAGAAAACTGTTTTCTCCTATTAGTTCTAGTATTGTTTTTTCAAAATTTATCTTTGTACGCTAAAAGTGAATAAAAAAGCCAACCCAAGGAAAACCTTTTTTTTGCTTTCTTGCTTAGAGCGTCGTATAAACATGAAAACTTATGTAGTTTTTTGCGAGGAACATTATGGTGCAATTAAAAATCGATTTGCTCTAAGATTGCCAGAGATAGAGAATTAAGCGTCAACAATGAAGACCTAAAAGTGGACGAAATGGCCGTAGCTTCTTTAATACTGAAGCAATTCAACTGATTCTTGTTCCATCGTTTCCGGCAGGAAAAGTTATCCTAGTAACTGAGCTTTCCCCTAGGCGAACCGACTCTTAAATGAATTTCCTGCTCTAGTTAAAAGAAATCCTTCCAGACATTTCGTATTGTAATTGGATTTTTGACAATACTTGTTTTTCATAACCCACTTTCATGTCTCTAACAGAAAACTGTTTTCTCCTATTAGTTCTAGTATTGTTTTTTCAAAATTTATCTTTGTACGCTAAAAGTGAATAAAAAAGCCAACCCAAGGAAAACCTTTTTTTTGCTTTCTTGCTTAGAGCGTCGTATAAACATGAAAACTTATGTAGTTTTTTGCGAGGAACATTATGGTGCAATTAAAAATCGATTTGCTCTAAGATTGCCAGAGATAGAGAATTAAGCGTCAACAATGAAGACCTAAAAGTGGACGAAATGGCCGTAGCTTCTTTAATACTGAAGCAATTCAACTGATTCTTGTTCCATCGTTTCCGGCAGGAAAAGTTATCCTAGTAACTGAGCTTTCACCTAGGCGAACCGACTCTTAAATGAATTTCCTGCTCTAGTTAAAAGAAATCCTTCCAGACATTTCGTATTGTAATTGGATTTTTGACAATACTTGTTTTTCATAACCCACTTTCATGTCTCTAACAGAAAACTGTTTTCTACTATTAGTTCTAGTATTGTTTTTTCGAAATTTATCTTTGTACGCTAAAAGTGAATAAAAAAGCCAACCCAAGGAAAACCTTTTTTTTGCTTTCTTGCTTAGAGCGTCGTATAAACATGAAAACTTATGTAGTTTTTTGCGAGGAACATTATGGTGCAATTAAAAATCGATTTGCTCTAAGATTGCCAGAGATAGAGAATTAAGCGTCAACAATGAAGACCTAAAAGTGGACGAAATGGCCGTAGCTTCTTTAATACTGAAGCAATTCAACTGATTCTTGTTCCATCGTTTCCGGCAGGAAAAGTTATCCTAGTAACTGAGCTTTCACCTAGGCGAACCGACTCTTAAATGAATTTCCTGCTCTAGTTAAAAGAAATCCTTCCAGACATTTCGTATTGTAATTGGATTTTTGACAATACTTGTTTTTCATAACCCACTTTCATGTCTCTAACAGAAAACTGTTTTCTACTATTAGTTCTAGTATTGTTTTTTCGAAATTTATCTTTGTACGCTAAAAGTGAATAAAAAAGCCAACCCAAGGAAAACCTTTTTTTTGCTTTCTTGCTTAGAGCGTCGTATAAACATGAAAACTTATGTAGTTTTTTGCGAGGAACATTATGGTGCAATTAAAAATCGATTTGCTCTAAGATTGCCAGAGATAGAGAATTAAGCGTCAACAATGAAGACCTAAAAGTGGACG